>OZ010793.1:431835727-431864727 GCA_963932465.1 Maratus speciosus | reverse complement strand
TTTTAGCTTCAGAAGTATGGTGAATAAAAATAATCTTAAATTAACTGTTTTGGAAATGAAATGCTATTCAACACGAAATTTTAATTATATACAGGCCTAAGAATATCTTTCTTTTCAATGTAGCATTAAGTGTTAAAGTGAGAATACCACTGTTAACA
Source organism: Maratus speciosus (assembly GCA_963932465.1). Classification (NCBI taxonomy): domain Eukaryota; kingdom Metazoa; phylum Arthropoda; class Arachnida; order Araneae; family Salticidae; genus Maratus; species Maratus speciosus. Next base: position 431,864,569 of record OZ010793.1, on the reverse strand, counting down.
CCATAATAAAAAAATATTTTTTCATTTTGTAATTTCTTACACTCTGAGCAAAATATTTGAATAAATGCTTTCACTTTCACCAATAATCTAGTGCAAATTTTCATGCAAAAATTATTGAGCCTTTTATTGTTTTTAAAATTCTCGGAGACAGGGAGAGTGACGGAGGTTTTTCATTCTGAAATATTTATAATTGAAAATATTTCGTTACGTTTAGGTGAAATAAAAAAAAACAAACAAATAAAAACTATAATACTTTTTAGCTTCAGAAGTATGGTGAATAAAAATAATCATAAATTAACTGTTTTGGAAATGAAATGTTATTCAACACGAGATTTCAATTACACATAGGCCTAAGAACAACCTTCACATCAATGTAGTATTAAGTGTTGAAGTGAGAATATCGCTGTCAATACCATAATAAAAAAGATATTTTCTCATTTTGCAAATATTTGAATAAATGCGTTTACTTTCATCAATAATCTAAAACGAATTTTCATACAAAAATTAGTGTATCTTTTACTGCTTTTAAAATTCATATTTTGTCTGGGAGAGTGATGCAGGTTTCACATTCTGAAACATTTATAATTGAAAAGATTTCGTTACGTTTAGGTAAAATAAAAAACAAAAAATAAAAAAAAATATGATATTTTTTAGCTTCAGAAGTATAGTGAATAAAAATAATCTTGTTTTGGAAATGAAATGTTATTCAACACGAAATTTTAATTATATACAGGCCTAAGAATATCTTTCATTTAAATGCAGGATTAAGTGTTAAATTGAGAATATCACTGTTAACACCATAATAAAAAAATATTTCTCATTTTGCAAATATTTGAATAAATGCATTTAATTTCATCAATAATCTAGTACGAATTTTTATGCAAAAATTACTGTTCCTTTTATTGCTTTTAAAATTTATATTTTGTCTAGAAGAGTGACGCAGGTTTGAAACGTTTAAAATTGAAAAAAATTTGTTACGTTTACACTGAGAAAAATGACGCTTTCAAATCTGAGTAAATCGATGTTTTCATTTTATTTTGAAACTTTTTGTTTCAAATATGAAAACCCAATGCTTTCAATTTTGAAATACCAGCCATACTCAGTTTCAAACAAAATTACTTTTTATTCGTTAAATGGGGTAAATTTCACCAAGGTAGTTCAATTTATTAACATTAATCACTATTTCTTATGATTTCGAATGAAGCGCTCCTGTCAGTAATATTTTATTACATGAAACGTGGCGAACTACATTTTTATTGTGTCCGCGGAAGAACATTTAAAAACCGTCGTAAGGTGAGATCGCAGAAGCGGAAGCGTAGAGGTTTTTTTGTTGTTGTTGTTGCTGCTCTACTCAAGGTTGCAAATGGACGATCACGTTAACGAAAGACTTCGGCAGTGGAATTTGGAAGAATTCGTCGACAATTTTGAAAGTAAGTTCATTCATTTTGTTGTTGTCGAAATTTTTTCCCATATTTTTATTGTTTTCACAATTTCTGTAAGTTGTCTTAAGATTAGGGTTAGCTATACACGATGTTTCACATTCGGCATTTTGATGATTGTAACATTAATGTTTTTGTCTTCATTTGTTCTTTCTGTTATTTTGACTACTAATTTTGATATATAATGCTTTATTTTTCATATAAAAATGATAATTTCAATCGTTAGACTATGAAACCCACGTAACCAACTTAATGTTTATTTGGCGCTTAAATTTTCACTTCGTTTATGAAATCCAATTTTTATTTAGATTCCCCGCCCCCTTCCCTCTTAAAGTTAGTTGCAACATTTGTTAAAAGCAGTAAATGAAACAAACAAGATTTTCCCTTTATGATTTGAAATTCAGTATTCTGTTTTTATATTGATAGCATATTATGAAGTTTAAAATAATGTGCATTACGATTTTTATATAAATACGTTTAATAGAATGAAAATAAGAGAATTTTTTTCTCATATTTAGTTATTCTCCGAAAATAACCGTACCCATAGAGTTTAATCTCACAAATATTCTGTATTCTTTTGTATTTATCTCAGCCAAATAATGAATTATTCTAGTTCTTAATCTTCCTTATTAATGAATTAAAATAAATATTAATGTTATAAATAGAGATGCACCGAATATTCGGTATCTATTCGGTATTCGGCCATGTTACCGAATATTCGGTTTGGCCGATTATCAAGCTATTCGGTATGCCGAATATCGAAGTATTCGGCTAAAAAAACTTTTTAAACATTTTATTAAAAACCGTATAGAACTTCTAAGTTTGAGTCAACTTAAAAAGATATTCAGAATAATTAGAAACAGAATCATATTTAAATAAAAGAGAATGATTTTACATTATTTATTTGCTGTTTGTTAAGTATTATTTAAGAAAATTAACCAATCACAAGGATTTTCATAGGAATTAATTATGTACAGATGCAAGTTTCTGAATATTTTCCCGTAAATAATCTGTTTCTTTCTAAGATTTTCAGAACAACGTTTACAATCTCTGAAAAGGATTTCCCACTCCAGACACTGATGTAGAATGCATTAAAAAACTTCCTTGCTTAATCAAAGGGAGTAGAACAGTTATTCTTGTTAAGTTGCTACCATATAAAATTTGAATACATTGTATTATTTATTTACTTTTACTTTAGTCTCTTCCTGACCAACAAATAATATATGATCCTGCACAATATTTTCACAATTTCTCTTTGATTTTAAAATGTTTCTTTTAGAATTTAAGAAAATTTTATTCATCTGTTTTAATTCTCAGAAGAAGCCGTGAAATTTAAAATTTTACTAATTAAAAAAGGTTTATAACTATCCTCTTCTTGAATAACTCAAAACAGATTTTTTTCAGCATAAAGTTTACGGTACTTTTCGGTTAGCTGGGCGCCAGTGTTATATATATATATATATATATATACATACATACATGTATATATACATTATATATCTATGCATATGTTTTATATATACACACACATAGTATATATGTATATAAATATGTATGTATACATATTTATGTATACATAATACTGCCGGCCAGCTAACCGAAAAGTACCAAGTTTACTTGAAAAAAGCTCTTTATTAAAATAAAAGTTTCTGTTTTAAATATTATCTAAAATTGTTTTAAAATTTAACATTTTAATGGCTATAAACTTTGAAATATAAAAGTATTCGATGAGCCAAATATTCGGTATTCACTTCACATGTAGGCCGAATATTCGGTGCATCCCTAGGCACCAAAAAAAAAATTGCTGATAAAAAGCTTCGAAATTGATTTGATTCTGTACTGTTGCACATGTTTTCATACGTACTGGAAATTATTAAGTGTATAAATGTATGCATGTTGTTTCTGTAAGATATTTTAATACCATATAACATTTGACTTTAGCATTTGTCATGTATTTAATTTCTTCCTGATTGAATAATATGTAGGGTAGATGTGCCAGTAGTAGACACGCTTTAATGTTTTTGGTTTATAAAAAAAATAACCAATAAACTTTTAGCATTATTTTGTTTTTTCAAAACTCCCTCTTGCATGTTTTATAATCTGGATTATTATTGACACCCTTAATCAAATCAATCATTAAACAGAAAATAATGTTTCAAAGTTTATGCAGTTTTTCAGTGAAAATCTTAATGAAGATTCTATGAGCCGGCTTCATTTAATAAATTTATATATTCTTCAATTTTTTTGAAATATTTGAATATTTTTAATGGAGTAGTAATAGAAAATAGATAAGCTAAAACCTTTTAAAATCTCCAAATGCACAAACACAGCGGTAGAAATGATTAAAAAAAGTCACTGGTCCCAAGGACCAGTAAACATCAGAGTTTACTGGTCCGCAGACATCATCACTGGCCCTCTACATAAAATTATATTAAGTACCTTTAACACTTTGAGTGACCCCCCCCCCCCCCCCTCTCCTCCTCCGAGAATATAAACCAAACTTCCTTTCAGTTACCCAAAATTTTCGGCATAATAAATTGTAAAATTATAATTTGCTAAAATTTAAATAAGTAGTACATTAACAAAAACTGAAATTATTAATTATGTATTTTATTTCCGTTTATTTATTTTAACTGGCTAAGTTTTTATGCTTATTGTAATGTTTGGTTGCGGTTTTTGTCAGGGATGGGAAAATTTAAGTTTACCTGTCAGAGAGGGAAAAAAGTTACTTGCTTCATCGGAATGTTAAAAGACATATTGAATAGATTTTTTTTTTTTTTTTAACCGAAATTTTTCTAATTTACCAATGTTTTTGAAGACAAAATAATATTTTGTATTTATCGCTAATGCTGCTTGGGGACAAGCATTAACAAATGTTATTAAATACAAGAATATTGTTTTGAATTTTTGCTTTATGGGCATGCAGTGCTCATACATGCAGTATTTTTTACTTACTGCCACATGCATGCACAATTTTTTTTTATTTTTTTCAGGGTCAAAATTGATTTTGACCAGGACACTGGATAAAAGTGGTTTTAACCGTCCAAAATTGGTCAAAAGTGGTCAGAAATGGTCAAAACTGTTAAAAATGGTCTTAATTTTAATAATTATTTTTTCTTTGCAATTAAAAGTAACTTAATAAGTAATAAAAGTAATAGGCAGTTAAAAAAATAATACACTGATAAGTTAAGGAGGCTCATTAGTAAAATATGCTTATGCAATACAATAAGAAAGCTAGATCCATAATTGCCCTATCATTGTTAATAGTGTATCAACAGGGAAAAAAAATCGTTCTTCCTTTCAGCTGTTGATACAGGAGCATCTAAGAAATCTGCCCAGTATTGTTTAAAACTAGCAGCTGATGCTAAAGAAGAGGTAGAAACAGGGTTGGCACGGTTTAAACCAAGTGGTTTTAACCACGGTTTAAACCAATTGGTTTTTTTGTCAAAAAAACCATTTGGTTTTTTTAGAAAAAGTCTAATATAATATTTTCTCTTGTTTGTAATTTAATTGTTTTAAATTATAGATAGAAGTAATTTCTACTTTTAACACTTCATCTCAGCAGTCAACATGAGACATAATGAGCCTAGGTCATGTTTCTATGCATGTAGAAGGAAAATTAGCATGTGCTGATGAACATATCTGGTACTCTAAAGATTTTCCTTAAAACATGTGAAATTAGAAAAGATAAAATAGATAAATATTATTCAATATTTAGCATAAAATATTTTCATTTAAAAAATGCAGATTATTTACAGCAGTTAATAACAAAATACAATGATCTTTAAGATTTTGGTTAAGGCTGTTCTTAACTGCTCTGCTCAACAAGCGCAAAACGTTTTGACATATTTACAAATTCATTTTTTAACGGAAAGGTATAAAATTGGAAAGCCTGGCCACAGAAGCGATTTGGAATTGAACTGTTTTTTCCATCTTTTGATCAATCGATTACCTATTGAGTTATCAGCAAATTCGATCACGTGACAAACCCGTTTTTCGCCTGCTCTTGAGAGCTTTTTCTCCCTTTGCGAAGAAATTCAGTTCAAAACGCCCACTTTGACTATTTTTTGAAAGATCTATTGAGTTAGCAAAAAAATGGAAAAACAGCTCAATTACATAGTTTCTGAACAACAACACCAGCTAGTTTTGATCATTTTCGCACAAAAATAAATTAAAACTTATGTCAGGAAGTTGCCTTTTTGGATTTGAGAACAGCCTTGTAAAAGAAAATTTTCTGGATTGGGATTGGGGAAGATTATCCTTAAAGAATTTAAAAGAGTAGCTTAAGATATCAAATTGAACAACACAGCTTGCAAAAATTGAATGCTATTTATAGCATTTCAGTAATACCAATCAATCTTTTCTGTTAGTTGCTGAATCTAATGGCCAAAAATGTTGACTTGGACACTGGGAGTTATCACTCAGAAAACAAAATAACCAGAAGTATTTGGATATTAAAAAAAAATAATAATAATAACAACCACAGAATAATATATTATATTCATGAAATTGCATCAAATGTTTATTGATTGATTATTATATTATTAATCAAAGGATTCTTCATACGATTTGCAAGGTATCAATGTTTCACTGCGTAGAGCAGTTTACTTTGAACATAAGACATAGGTGTTACTAATAATGTTTAAATTAGAAATGATTTCAATTTTCTATATAATTGATTGTAATTATTTAATTTAAATATTTTCTGAAGTTATATTACTTACATAATAGCCAAAAATGTTTATTTTATCAACAGATATGCATCTGTATACAATAGGAAATTATATTTAAAAAAACAGACAGTTTTGCATTTTATCTAAGTCTGGTGCTGCACATTACTTGAATCTTGTAGGACAAGATATTACAAACACAAACAAAGTTAATTCAATAATGAAGCATGTTATTGAAATGAAAAATTGCAGATGAGCATGAAGATAATATTGATAACATTGTTAAAATCATTAACAACGTATACAAAGAAGTAAAACATTTATAAAATCAACTTAAGCCTATTTCCCTTGCTTTAGATAAACTTAAAAAAGAAGATGCTACTATATCTGATGCATGCGACGAATGGTTAAGATTGCTAAAAGAAAAAGATCTTGAAACTTATTCTAAAATGATACAGTCTCGATAAAAGAGCTTGTGTATAAAAAATAATTAAAACATTTGTGTTGTATCTTGGTGTTGTAATTTATGTTATGGCTTTTTTAAATTTGGTATTTGCTGGTGTTATGTTACTTATATTATGACATTTTTAACAAATGTTAACTTTGTTTTTAACATATGCTAGTAAAATATATTTGATTAGTAGTAAATAAATTGAATAGTCAATTTCAGTGGTCAAAATGGTCAAAATTGATTTTGACCAGGACGGTTAAAACCGGTTTAAACCGCTGGTTAAAACCACCATGGTTAAAACCGAGACAACCCTGATTTTTTTACTATTTGCTTTTTACAAATTCCCTTTCCCCTCTCTTTTTTTAGAAATAACGTTTGGAAAATGTTGGTATTTTGTTTTGAAAATATCATTGTTTTTGATTGGACTTAGATCAATTTTAATATTTATATGAATCTCAGAATCATTATCATTACAAAATTTTATACTATTTGCTTTTTACAAATTTCTCTTCCCCCTCCCCCATCTCTCTCGCTCTCTCTTTTTTCATAAAATAACATTTGGAGAACTTTGGTATTTTGTTTGTAAAAGCATGTTAAAAGATAGATTGAATAGATCTTTATTTTTTTATTTTATTTTTTTTTTTTAACCAAAATTTTTCTAATTTACCGATGCTTTTGAAGACAAAATAATATTTTGTATTTATCGCTAATGCTGCTTGGGGACAAGTATTATAACAAATGTTATTAAATACAAGAATATTGTTTTGAATTTTTAATATTATCTGTTAACCTTATATTAATTTTTATAATGAAATTGAATGAGTTTTTGAATATCCCTTGCATATTCTCCCTTGATCGTCTGTCATCTTTTTTGTTATGACCGACATTTTTTTTAGCGATTTTGCAACCCTGACTATTTTCAGCGGTAGAATTGATTTAAAAAAATCACTGATCCCAAGGACCAGTAAACATCAGAGTTTACTGGTCTGCAGACATCGTTACTGGACTGCTACATAAAATTATATAAGTACCTTAACCCTTTGAGTGACACCCCCCACCCCTCTCCTCCGCCGAGAATATAAACCAAACTTCCTTTCAGTTACCCAAAATTTTCGGCATAATAAAATGTAAAATTATAATTTGCTAAAAATTAAATAAATAGTACATAAACAAAAACTGAAATTATTATGTTTTTTATTTCCGTCTATTTATTTTAACTGACTAAGTATTTATGCAAATTTTATGCTTATTGTAATGTTTGGTTGCAGTTTTCTCAGGGATGGGAAAATTTACGTTTACCTGTCAAAGAGGGGGAAAAGTTACTGTTAGTTACTGGTCCTTCGGACCACTAAATTTTTTAAATTAGTGGTCCGATTGAATTTTTAGTGATCTCGGACCAGCGGACCACCAAGGATTTCGAACGCTGAAACACATACAGTACCATGACACAAAAAACTACATACGGCCGTTCCAAGGATTCTTGGATCTCCTTCTTCAGTGCGAGGGGCGCGGGGGTGAATCACAAAAATAGCCAGGGTCTATAACCGAGGGATTCTTTGACCTCATTTTAATCTTTTAATATTTTTTTTTATCACACTGAGAAAGGGGATTCAAGAATACTCTTTGAAACGGCCGTATGTGGTTTTTTGTGTCATGGTATTGTACGTATTTGTGCATTTGAACATTGTAAAAGGTTTTAGCTTATGCATTAAAACTCGCACAAGATGGTTGATTTATAGTAATAGATAACTTATAGTAATAGAAAACTTTAAATTTTATGAATATACTAATGGCCATTTACAAAATTTCATTTATTTTTTAGGTTTATTATCATTTATTTTTTAGGTCCATTACTGGAACACTTAATTAGTCAATTTCCAGTAATGGACACCCCATGTAGACATTGCTAAAAAATGCAATTTCAGTAATGTTCATACAGTATCTGTTATCTTATTAACTTAAACATATAAACGGATCATTGTATATACCCTGTATTATAAGATGCAAACATTACACGACACTTTATTGTACAGTAAGTAAATTAGTAGTGATAGGGATGCACCGAATATTCGGTATTCGGACATCTCACCGAATATTGGCGCACCGAATACTGAAAAAAACCTTGCACAACTTCTAATTTTAACTGTCGACTTATAATGATATCCAGAACAATTAAATAAATAGAATTATATTTAAATAAAAAAAATAATAATTTTACATTATTTGCTGTTTGTAAAATTAAAGTTAAGAAAATTAGTAAATTAATGTTTAAAAAAAAAAGATTTTCTTGACCACATTATCTTTATTAAAAGTTTGTTGAAAGATTTTAGGATCGCAAATTTCAGAGACTAATCTAGGATGCCATTTAAAATTTTCCTTGCTGAGTTGCCATCATTTGTATAGATTGTATTATTTATTTTTACTTTAGTCGCTTCCGGACAAATAAAGAGTATATATGACCCTGTGAAGTTTTTCTTCCAATTTTTTTCACAATTTCTCTTTGATTTTAAAATGTTTGTTTCAGAATTTAAGAAAATATTCATTTGCTTTAATTCACAGATGAAGTCATGAAATTTAAAATTTTATTAATTAAAAAAGTTTATAACTATCCTATTCTTAAGTAACTCAAAGTAGATTTTTGTTTCAGTATAAAGTTTACTTATAAAAAGCTCCTGTTTATCCAAATGTTATTTTCTGTATTAAGTATTATGTATTTTTTTAAATTAATATTTTAATGCCTTTGAAATAAAAAATTATTTGTCCAGCCGAATATTCGGTAATTCGGTTCGCCTGTAGGCCGAATATTCGACATTCGGCCAAAATCACTATTCGGTGCATCCCTATAAATTAGCAAAATAAAATAAATAAATAAAAATAAAAACATACAATCACGGGTGATTCTGTTCTAAATTTTTCGAAAATTTAAATCTTCGGTTATGAAAGTTTTAAAATATCGGCCATCCGTCTGAAAATTCAGACATAAAAAAATCCTAAATTTTGACAAATGGGAACCAAAAAAATCCATTTTATCAATACATCATGGGGAAAGTGCGAATTTTGTCAAAGCATTGCAGTGAAAAATGAAAATTCCGTCAAAGGATCACAGGGGAAAACGTGAATTTCGTCAAAGTATCGCGTGGAAAAAACGTGCTTTTCATCAAGAGATCGCTGAAAAAGAACTCAAATTTTGTAAAAGGATCACACAAAAATGCTAATATCATCAAAGGATTACAAAAAAACACTAATTTTGTCAAAGGACTGTATAAAATACCTGAATTTCATCAGAGGATGATGGATAAAAGCCTGAAGTTCATCAAATGATGATGGAAAAAAGCTTGAATTTCATCAATGGATGATGGAAGAAAGCCTGAATTTCATCAAAGCGTGACAAAAAAAAGCCTGAATTTAGTCAAAGGATTGCAAAAAAAATCGAATTTAAGCAAAAGATTGCCGGAGAAAATACGAATTTTATCAAAAAATCGCATGTAAAATGCAAATTTTGTCAAAGAATTGCATATAACATGCGATTTTCGTCAATGGATCGCATAATTAGCCCCAGAGTAGGATCCCCCGCCCTCTATTGTAACCATTGAGATAATTTGCTGTGAATTTCAAAAGATTTATTTTTACTCAGAATCACCCCTGCATACAAGTTACAGTTTACCTAGATCTCTCAAGGTTAACATCAGTTTTGCACAAGTTAGCAATTCATAAAGGTAGGATGCTTTTTAAGTTCCTAACATTTTGAAAATGCTTTGAAATTCAGGAGATTTGGTTTATCCTTACATGTAGTGTGACAATCATAATGAAAAGCTTAAAATTTTTGCTTTATCTTTTTATTGTCATAGCTATTAATATAATTGTATTTAATATTATAATTCCATCTCTTATTGTATATTAATTTTTTTATAGATTGATTCTGAATTCAAATTAATTTTTGATGAAAGGAAAGGCGACAGCTTTTGTTCAGAATTTGGAATAGTTTCAAATTCCATTATCTTACAAGGTAGGCATTGCGGAAGGTCCGCAGCTAAGGAATTTGCAAATTGGCTTGAATTAGATATGAGTACAGCTGAACCCTGCAATGAAAGTATGCAGTAAATATTTATGTGCATGTATAGTAAATTTCTAAATGTATATTCTATAGTAAATTCATTACTTTTACTAAAATAAATTTAACTGTTCTATTAACATTTTTGACAGGGTGTTTTTGTGAAATTTTGCGATTTTTTGTCCCCTAATACTTGTGAAAATAAAAGTAGCATAATAAAAAAATGATCCTTTTTTGTGGGGGTGGGGGGAGGGGGTGCATTTTCTACCTACAGACTCATTTACATTTCTATATATGAATCTTCCACAAAAAGTATGAATGTCTTGTTCAACATACACAGTTAAAAATTTAAATACATGTGAAAGGGCCGTTTTAATAGAATAGAAAATAAAGCAAATTTTATGATGTTGTCCTTGTGTAAAAAATACAATTCTGTGAATGGTTCTTTTTGTGAAATATAATTCTGTGAAGGATTCATTTTAGGAAATGGAATTCTGTGAAGGGTCTTAAAATCAGGGGTGGCAAAAAACTGTTTTGTAAAAAACCCAGATTTATATATAATTTGCTATTGCATACAACTACATATCTGTTGATAAAATAAACATTGTTGGATATTGTATCTATAAGAAATATAACTTCACTTGAAAATATTAAAAGTAAATAGTAGTCAATTAAGTAGAAAATTGAAATAAATTTCTAATTTAAACATTATCTATTAGTAACGCTATGTTGTATATTCAAAGAGTAAACTGTTCTACATAGTGAAACATTGATACCTTGAAAATCGCATGAAGAATCTTTTGATTAATAATATAATAATCCATAAATATTTGATGCTTTTTCATGAAAATATAATGTTCTGTAGTTATTATTATTTGTTTTAAATATACAAATACTTCTGGTTATTTTGTTTTCTGATGATACTCCAAGTGTCCAAGTTAAAAAATTTTACCGTTAGATTCAGCAAGTAACAAAAAAGATTGGTTGGCATTATTGAAATACTGTAACTAGCACTCAATTTTTGCAATCTGTATTATTCAACTTCATATCTTAAGTTAGTTTTTAAAATTCTTTAAGAATAATCTCCCCCAATCAAGAAAATGTTCTTTCACAACTTGACAAAATCTTAAAGATCATTGTATTTTGTTATTAACAGCTCTTAATAATCTGCATTTTTTAAATGAAAATATTTTATGCTAAATATTGAAAATTATTTATCTATTTTATCTTTTCTAATTTTGTATGTTTTAAGATACTAGGGGGCTCTGCCCCCTATGAGCTACGCCCGGCAACCCCCCCTTCCCAAATTTTGGTAAAATGCCCCTCAAAAAAGGTTTTTATTAAAAAAATTGTTTTAGGGAAAAAGTATCTAGAAATTCAGAAAGTAGACAAAATTTGCAACAAATTAGATATATGACATTATGACTTAGGATGAAGGGGAAGGGGGGATCTGCCTCGGAACATACGCGCGGTGTTGCGTGGACTATGTTGCGCAATTCCACTTAACCACTCACACGTTTACATTTGCCCTCCCATCTCCCCTCCGAACTTTCTCTAAAAGGTTTACTTAAAAATAAGTTTTTTGGGTTGTTGAATCCGAATTTTTAACTTCCACCCCAAATAGTTGTTTTTAACTTAAATTTCTTATTGTTTTAGGTGAAAAGCATAACGAAATTCAGAAACTAGACAAAATTTGCAACAAAAAGGATATATGACATTATGACGTAGGATGAACGGGGAGAAGGAGTGCTGCCTCTGAACATGCACTGCGGCGCTACATGCACTAAGTTATTACGTCCAGGCAATAGGGATTTTACCTGGCAAAATTAATACTAGTTATGGATTTCGACTCAACTTATGGTTTTTGGGTCGCTGAATCCGAATTTGTAACTTTCCACCAAAATTTCACCCGGCAACCTCCCAAAAAACTGTTTTTTTTTTGAAAAAATTTGGTTTTTGAGAAAAGCGCGCGGGGAATGTTCCGAGGCAGCCCCCTCTCTCCCTGTTTATCCTACGTCATAATGTCATATATCCTATTTGTTGCAAATTTTGTCTAGTTTCTGAATTTCGTAATGCTTTTCCACTAAAAAAATAAGAAATTAAAGTTAAAAACAACTATTTTGGGGGGTTTTCGGTGGGGGATTTTGGGGGTAAGTTAAAAATTCGGATTCAGCGACCCAACAAACTTAAAGTAAACCTTATAGAGAAAGTTCGTAGGGGACATGGGAGGGCGAATGTAAACGTGTGAGTGGTTAAGTGGAATTGTGCAACTTAGTCCACGCAGCACCGCGGCGCATGTTCCGAGGTAGATCCCCCCTTCCCCTTCATCCTAAGTCATAATGTCATATATCTAATTTGTTGCAAATTTTGTCTACTTTCTGAATTTCTAGATACTTTTTCCCTAAAACAATAAAAAAATTGATTTTTTAATAAACTTTTTTGGGGGGCTTTTTACCAAAATTTGGGGGTGTTGCCGGGGGAAATTTTGGTGGGTAGTTACAAATTCGGATTCAGCGACCCAAAAAACATAAGTAAGCCTATTTCCAGAACTACCATTAGTTTTGCTAGGTAAAATTCCCTATTGCCTGGACTATTATCTATTTTATCTTTTCTAATTTTGTATGTTTTAAGATAAACTTTTAGAGTACCAGACAAGACATGTTCATCAGCACATGCTATTTTTCCTTTCACATGCATGGAAACATGATCTAGACTCGTTATGTCTCATGTTGTCTGCTGAAATGAAGTGTTAAAAGTAGAAATTACTTCTATTAATAATTAAAAGCACTTAAATTACAAAAAAGAAAAAATGTTATATTAAATTTGTTCTAAAAATACCAAATGATTTTTTTGACCAAAAAAAAAAGAAAGAAACGGTTTCAACCGTGCCAACCCCTCCTAAAATGAACCATTTTTTTTCTTATTGACCCATATCTTATTCTAATGAAACAAAGTTTTGCTCTGTGCGCTATGACTAGAAAAAAATTACGAACTGTACATCAAGGCTGAAAATTTGAGTGAGGGTAGTCCAAGGCTCATGGGTGCAAGTCTTCCGTGGGCTGTCACCAGGACATGACATATTTGTCTTTTAAAAATTCCCTAGAGCAGTATCAAGATGAATTTTTTTTAATATTACGTATTTGCACACATTCTTAAATTTTATATACTTTAGCCTTTCAACTTCAGCTGGGGGAAAGGGGGAATCAAAAATATTTTCAGTCCTGGCACATTTTGTAACTTGGAACCATGCCAAGACCTTTTCTGATGCACCAGAGAATTTTCAATTTTTTGTTAATTAGTCAAGATATTAATTAAAAATGATAATGAACTCTCATCAAAACCTCATCTCTTATTCTGCGTCAACCAGTAATGCATGCCTAGTATCAGATTGTGCATTAGGATGAAAGGAAGATCCAAACATGCATTTTACTTTGTGTTTTTTCACAGTTTTGTACGGATGGAGCTGATGTTAAAAAAAAAACACTTATTTCTTTATCAACTAGATATCAGTATTTTTGTTTTCGAATTTTTGTTATGGGATCTATAACTCTCATATTTATATTATAACTACAGAATATCTTAAACAATTCAGACAAGAACTAGTGAAATAAACCAAGTGAAAAAATGTCTTCTTAAAAGTAGTTTTATCACTAAAAATAAATATTTTTTCAAGAATTTTTTCATTTAAAAATATAAATTCAGACAAAATAGAGTCAAATATATAAAATCATAATTTTGAGGTTTATTTAATGTTATCATATGCCTGGGCAATGGCAGTTCAGCTAGTAGGTGTTATTTTTAAGATTATGATTTCAGAGAAATCTAAAGTTTGGTATTTACAAAGTTTTTTCCTCTTTCAGAAATTTTTTGTGCATTAATTTTACTCCCAATGTTACTTTACCAAGGAGTATTTAGAAAATCTGGTTCCAAAAATTCTAAGCACATAATAATAAAACCCACTGGGACCCAGTCTCTTGATCATTTCATCCAATTTCTGTCTGTATGTATCCTTCTATTGTATAATTTACATAATCACATAGCCAGAGAGATGGCTGAAGCACCCCCGAAAGTTTAAAAAATCTTTCTCTAATTATGATAGATATAATGATGATAGATCTCTATTGATAATAAAATATCCGCTGGTAACTAATTTTTAATTCTGTCTTGCACCACTTTCTCAAACCAAAATATTTTCACATATACACTACCTGACATTGAAAATGCAACACCAGGAAAGAGTGGCCAGAAAATGATGAAACTCGACAAACAGAGAGAGACAGCAACGGACAGTAGTTGAATTGAACAATATTTCGAAAATATAGCCATAATACAAAGCGAGAATAGCATCAGCTCAGTAGGATGTAGGACCACCGTGGATAACGATACACGAAGCAACACGTCTAGGTACAGAGTCAATGAGAGTACTACAATGGTTCTGGTCGATATGGGAACATTCAGGGTGTCTTGAACACACTGCAAAGTGGAGGTAGAGGTGGCTTGCGGGTTCACTACTGCTTTTCGGGGGAAGCGTCTATCCACATGTGCTGACGTCACTCTGGCTGCACTAGCACCCTTCAAACTTTCCACATTTCCTCGTTCCAACCACCTTCGCCACAGCGGTGCACTGTGGATGCATACAGATGTGTCTCAGCTGCGAATATGACATATGGACCAACCTGTCCGTCTCAGTCCAATCACCATGCCCTTCGTAAAATCGTCTGTCTGCTGTAAATGTCTCCGTTGACAGTGGCCTGGCATTCTCTGCTATTACACGCGTCCTGGGAGACAAGAACAAAATTTCTACGATGCTTTCCCTAGCAGAAGTAAAGCTACGAATACTGCCCATTTTGCAGGTTCCTTCCGTTATATCTTATTCAACATGCACTGGAGAGCTGCGCATTTCATATCGTTTAAATAACTCTATCACATGCATCTATCCTGAAATTTGAATAAATATCTGTCCTCTCCTACTTCTTGGTGTTGCATGTTCAATGTCACATAGTGTACTTTGACAATGTGTGCAAGTGAAATGTACTAAAAAGTTTTATCTTTTAAAATAGTGATACGAATAGAATATAAAAATAGTCACCAGTACGTTTTCTGTCTTTTTGATCATAAAATAAAATTTCACTTAAAAAAAAAAAAAAAAATAGAATTTTTGACATGGGTATCAAGTATACTATAAGGAGGAATACACCTTAGTTTAAGCCTTGTTTATTTTTTTATTCACACTTTAAAGTGTGCAAATTATTGCTATCATATCAGAAAAAATTCCAAGATTGAGCCCCCTCCGAAGGAAAATCCTGGTTATGGGTCTGCCAATAACTCTTGTGATTGTTGATTTACATTAAAATATTAGTTGTATTATTATAAATATCAAGTATTGTATTTTTGTGAGGTTTATATGATAACAACAGTAGGATAATTATCACGTTTTTGTTTTTAAAACTATTCAATTAAAAAAATATTTT
The DNA here is from genome assembly GCA_963932465.1 of Maratus speciosus. Taxonomy (NCBI): domain Eukaryota; kingdom Metazoa; phylum Arthropoda; class Arachnida; order Araneae; family Salticidae; genus Maratus; species Maratus speciosus. Next base: position 431,848,487 of record OZ010793.1, on the reverse strand, counting down.
GTAATGAATTCTAAAATTACTACATAAATGTTACCCCACAAAAATGTAACACTTCTCATTATTTATTTATTTTTGAATTTAGTTTGTAAGTGCTGATAATTCTGTATTTACATCCAAATCTTGTGAAAGATATATGCTATTGGATTATTGCAGCAAGATTGCTATTGAAAATTAAGTGTGTAGTATTTATGCATGGGATACAGTACTTACAGGAGCTCACAAAAAGAGTTCATTACACGACACAAAGTTCTTACAATCTGTATATATTTCTGAAGTGCCCTAAATCATGCTGCTTTTGTAAATTGTTCACAGGGTGACAACAATCAAGAAATTATTGCACTTATTTTTAAAATGTTTTTCTTTTGTTTATAGGTAGTGCCAAGGCATCGAAAAGTTTATGAAAGAAGACAGACTATTGGGTGGAGACTGTAAACAACCGCTTGTATTAGCTATTGGGAAGTTAAACCCTGTACAAACATTAATTTTTGAAAACCATTGTATAAAAACAAGTAGTATGTTAAAAGCAGTTGATTTATGCTTTAAGATAACATATTTTAAACTTGGAATTTTCTCCTTACTGTAGTAATGTATGGAATTTTCTAAATGTCTGTTTTTATAAATGTGATGCACAAAATGAAATGGCATCTTGTATCAGAGAACTGAAAGAACGGATTTTTTTAAGTGTGTAAATATCATATTTTTACTTTGCATTGTACCAGTATGAAACTTTTCATCCTAGTTATCCTTTTTTTATTATTATAGATATCAACTGAATGTCATAATATTTTAATCTAATGTAAATTTTATTTCATTTGAGATAGTCATTTGTTTGGGGCTGGTGTAGGAAAGCCTTTCATCTCCTTACTGTAGTAATGTATGAAACTTTCTCAATGCCTGTTTTATACTAAATGTGATGCACAAAAAACAAAATGAAGTGACATCCTATATCAGTGAACTAAAAAGGACTATTAATATAATATTTTAATCTTAATGTAAATTGTCATTTGAGAAATAAATATTCTCATAGGGAGTTGGGAGAGGGACTTTAATATTTCTGCACTTGTTTTTAGACTGAATTAAAAGAACATTTAAATTCTGTTTTTTTCTTATATTTTATCAGCTACAATTTGTATTTAAAAATTTGCAGCCATGTTTTGCTCACTTTGCAAAAAAAAATTTCAAAATCCACATGATCTTTGCCGTCACATTCGAAATTATCATAAGACATGTATACTTAAGCGGTATGTGTGTTATGATGAAAGCTGTAGACAAGCATTTATGAAGTTGTTTAACTATGAGAGACATCTGAAAAGATTTCATGCTAGTGACGTAGAAATAGACATTTCAGAAAGTCGTAATTTTTCAAATCAGCCGATAAATAGTAAAGATGGTGATTTGTCTTCTGATGATTTACCCTCAAATTGATATTTTCAAATCAATTTTTTGGGTGATTCAGAAATATGTAAACATGAACAATTTCAAAAGGATATTTTGCAATATTGCAGTGAAACATGTAGCAAAAGCAGTGTACTACTGTTCTAGTATTATCTCATCTATCAATAGTACTTCATCTTTTCTGTACAATACTGTAAATTATTTAAAATCAGAAACAGTGAATTTTTTAACTGAAAATGGAATGAAATGTGAAAAAAACACAAAATCACTGATGGCAACATTTGATTTTGCTGCTTCTTCATTGTCTACATTTTATTCAAAACATAAAATAGTCAATGCCATTAAAGCAAGTGGTCGCTATGTTGAGCCAAAGGAGATTGCTTTAGGTACACGATATGAACAAAAGTTTATAGATGGCTACCTCACCAAATTCTTAAAAATGACACATGCCAATACATAAGTATAGTAGACACAATGAAAAAAATTATTTCTATTGATGGATTTTTGCATATTTTCAAAACATACAAACAAAACAAAAGTCTTAGAAATGCAACCCTTTGTAGTATCCAAGATGGATTTTATTATTATTCCAATGCAATTTTAAGCTCTGTGGATACAATAGTAATCGAGTTGTATATAGATGATGTGGAGCTTACAAAATCCATTGGGGTCACATACCGGTGTACATAAATTGGGATTCGTATATTTTAAAATTAAAGATTTGCCTGTGCACCTTCAATCTTTGTTAGATTCAATATTTATAACTAACATACACTATTCTCTTGATGTCGAAAAATATGGTTATCGGACAATACTAGATAGACTTGTTCATGATTTGAAAAAGCTTTCAGATGAAGGTATAGAATTTCAGGGAAATATATACAAAGTTGTAATTTGGCAAGTGGTAGGTGATAATTTAGGGTTGAATAAACTGCTGGGGTTTGTTGAGAGCTTTACTGCTATTTTTTGTTGTAGATTTTGTCTAGCAAAAAAATATATTTTGTATAAAAATATAAAGGAAGATATTAGTTTACTACGTAATAAAACTGAGCATGACATGCATGTTAATAAAGTGTCTTCTGGTGACATAACAGTATCAGAATGTGGTGTTAAAACTCCTTGCTGCCTAAATGATTTAAGTTATTGGCATGTGACAAATAATTTGATTGTAGATGTAATGCACGATCTTTTTGAAGGTTGGTGTGCTAGTGAAACCTTCTTAATAGTACATCAGTTTGTTTTTAAAGCCAAAATTTTCACTTAGTCTTTTAAATGATAGGATAATAAATTTTAATTATGGTAAATATGAATCAAGTTCTAAACCAGTGTCAATAAACAGAGAAAAACTTTTAAATCTTGATGGTTCTAATGGGCAAAGTGCATCTCAAATGTGGACCTTGATTCGAAACATACCCTTATTAATTGGTGACAAAATTTCTGAAGATAACGAATTTTGGCAGTTATTTAATCTTATGTTGAAATTAATTGATACTATTATGGCTCCAGACATTACCTGAAACTTTTAAATTAGCAGAAAATATAGCAGATCATCACAAACTTTTTTTAGAGCTTTTTCCAGATAAACATTTATCACCAAAAATGCATTTTGCAGTACACTATCCTAGGATCATAAGGCAGCTAGGGCCTCCAGTTATGTATTGGAGCATGCGATATGTAAGCAAACATTATCCTTCAAAAAGATGTGCATCAGCTAGCAAAAATTTTGTAAATGTTGCTAAAACAGTAGCCATACGCCATCAGTTATAAATTGCACATACTTTACATGAGAAATATTTTAAATGCAATGCAATATCAAATGTGTTGGAAACAACATATGGAAAAATGCATAGTTAAAAGGAACATAATTTGAAACTTGAAGTAAACGGTTTGAGTGACAATTCGGAAGTAATGCAGTGTAATGGTTTTCGTTATAATGGCACAACATATTAAAAAAATATGGTTGTGTTTGTTTCTTGCATTGATGAGTTACCTATTTTTGGTAAAATAAAAAAAAAATGTTTGTCCTTAATAATAATGCATTTTTAATTTGTGATTTGTTTGAGTTTTTAGGTTTTGACAGCCATTTTCACTGATATGTTGTAAGTTCTACTGGTGCTGTTAATCTAATAAACATAAAAGATTTATTTAACTATGTTCCATTGCATATAAGAAACTCATATGATTTAAATGACAAATCAGTGTATGTTACACTGCGGTATAATCCATGCTGTACAAATGAAAAATTTGAAATAATTTAAAAGATTGCTTGTTTTTTAAATAAATTTATATTTAGTTTTCTTTTGTTTTGTTCTTTTTGTTAAAATTATGAATATCAGGAAACTATTGTTGTAAATCTTCAGTATTTAATTGAAATAGTTTTATGGATCAGTGGTGAGGTAAAATTTAGTACTAATTGTTTTCTTTATATTTGTAGTACAGTCAGTTTTATGTTTCTAGTTGGCCAAAAATTTGTTAATTTGTATGGGGTTGTATCATATGTTTTGTGGTAAGGGATTTTTTATATTGTACAATACAAAGCAGCAGTAAAACACCTATTTTAATAGCTGATTGGCTTTCATTATTTTTCATAATTTGAAATAATAACCATAGAATGTATTGTCCAAAGTTGTTAAATTTGGCAAAAAAATCTAACTTAAACTGTTGTGTAATTAAAATATAACATTTAAAAGGAAAATTTTGAAAAGACTTTTGCATTTTATGTAAATATTATTATGGTTGCATCCAGCTGTTTTTTCTATGGGCAGCAAACTCTAATCTTGTCCATTTTATTTATCTATTTGCCATACTTCATATACTTTTCTTAATGTCTCTGCTTTCACAGTCTTTTCTCAACTCTCTTGCATCAATGCACTTTTTTAGGTAAAGGAATCAACAAAGAAAGTTTTACATTGTTGAAAGGTTCAACAATAGCAATAACATTATAATAAAATTCCAGCATCTTTTCGTTTCAATGACCATCTTGGTCTATTTGAAAATTTTCTGGTTTAGACATAAATTTTGACACCATTTCAAATCCCAAAAGCGTTCTTTCCGGTTTGGAAATAGAAACATGTGATGTTTTACCATAGCTAATAATGTATCTGATATTATACCTGCCCAGATAATGCTGAATGTGTCTGCTCTTTTACTGCAAATACATCTGAACCACTTCCTTCACTTAGGTGTTCTGCTTATCTCTCTACGTATAACTTTATAAAAAAGATTTATATTAAGGAGATTAGGTTAAGAAGTTAGCAGGCATTTATCTAAAACTAATTGAAGGGGATCCAGCTATATATTAGGTAAATACAAAGTTTTGGCAGCTTTGTAACAGTTTCGTATTCAAAAGTATGATTGTATGGCAATGTGCAGGTATATTTGTCTGAATTTTTACCTGCATCTGTGTTTTAATAGGTTATTATTGAACAAAAGATCCATATAAAAAAGGACTAGCTGGCTTCGCTGGCTAGTGGGGCCCCAGAACCTCTAGCGAAAAACTAACCTCAAACCAAACAAAACTGTCTCGTCTCCCTGCTGTGGTAAGCCCCTCATTACATAAAAAAATTTCCTAAAATCTGACCTGGGGCCGAATGAATCTCTGACTCGTTTCCCTTTTGCCGATGGAACCATATTTAATCATAAATTGTTTATGATAATTAACGGTTTTAATTTCCACACGAGTTTATGCATATATAATCATATTACATTGCCTGTAAGCCAGATTTTTATGTTGATGGATCTCCCTCCCAACTCCAAAGTCAAGTTTAATGTTTTTTTAATTAAGATTCTTTAATTTACTTTCAAAATTTTGAATGTTATCTTGCAACTTTTATCTCCTGAAACAATTTAGTAGCTTTTTGCTAGAATCCACATTAGTCAGAGATAATGGTAGCATATGAGACTAATACAAAACTACTCTGCAATAAATTGTTTACTTTTTATGTTTATCATTTTATTTAAACTTGAATTGTTATTCAGCCTCAAACTTTCAATCACTATTCCCACTCTTCTTGAGGGCTGATATATCTCTCACCGGGATGAATGTATCTTCTTTCCCTCATTTCTGGCTTATGTGCTTCTCTCTCTAGTGGACATACAGTACCGCCTTCCGTTCCACTGTAATTTTGGAAATACAGTAAATGAAACCGAACATTACAGATTGGACGGAAGGTGGTACTGCATGCTTACCGGACAGAGAAGCCCACAAACGAGAAAGGGGGGAAAGCAGACATACGCCACGCCTGCAAGGAATATAACAGCCCCCAAGAAGACAGGGAATAGCCATCGAAAGCACCTGACTGAATAAGAACAAAAGTAAAAAATCAAATAATAATAGATTTGAATTTGACCTGTAATGAATAAATGTCATAACAAATAATTTGGTTTCAATACTTTCTGCTATATTTTGAGTTTTGTAGTATTTAAAGCACTTGGCAATTTTGTACTAACTGTTTTACATATATATAGAGAGAGAGATTAAGTTTCTATTTTTGTACTGATGCTTTGTGTTTTATCGATTGTAAAAATACTTGTTAGATTTAAAATAAACAATTTTGATATTACTTTAGTTTTATTTTTATGTTTATTAATTATAATGGGCATAATGAGTTTCTAGTAACTTTAAGGTATAGCAGAAGAACGTGTAGTAATCTTTTTGAAAAAAGAAAGGCTCTTTTCATGTATAAAAGTTAGAGCCTCGTGTAATTTTAAGTTTACAATTGAGTGATTTTTAAGCAAATATCATAAACTGCTCAATTAGAAAATTTATAAAAAATATGTATAGTCAGTAGCAGAAGCTTTGCTTAAAAATTATTTAAGACTGTTCTCAAATCCAAAGGGCCAACTTTCTGACATAAGTTTTAATTCATTTTTGTTCGCAAACGCATGAAACTAGCAGGTGTTGTTATTCAGAAACTATGTGATCAAACTGTTTTTTTCCGTTTTCTTGTAAACGCAATAGATCTTTCAGAAAATACTGTCAAAGTTGGCATTTAGAACTGAACTTCCGAACGAAAGAAGAAAATCCAGTCAGTAAATGGAGAAAAATGCCGTATCACGTGATCAAAATCTCTTATAACTCAATAGGTAACTGGTTGATCAAAAAATGGAAAACACAGTTCGATTCCAAATCGCTTCCATGGTGAGGCTTTCCAATTTTATATCTTTCCGTTAAAAAATGAATTTGTAAATGTGTCAAAACGTTTTGTGCTCGTTGAGCAGAGCAGTTGAGAATAGCCTTAACTTCCCATTGCTTTTAGCTGTGACTATTTATTAAAAAAACACAGAAGCAATAAACAAGAATTGGCTTTGGCACATACCATAAAAATGTTTGAAATCAAACATATTACAAAAGAAAGCAATGATTTCATAGTACAGTAGACTCATTCAAATTCGCACATAATCGCAGATGTACACAATAAAACTTTTTCAGATGGAGGGTCAAAATGACAAAAAATTTTAGTTTTATATCATTCCGTATGTATTTTAATATGTAATTCTCGATATGACTGAACTCATGGTTTTTCATGAAGGAAGCATAAATTTATTTCTGAAAAAAAAAATCAAGATTTTGCTTATATCAATGGTAATCACAATCTTTTTAGCAAATATGTTTATGTAATAATCGAGCTTTTCTGTTATTAAGTCTGGCTAAACCTGAAGCAAAACTTCCTTTTTTCATGATTTTGATATAAATTAATTGGGTACCTTTAAGAGGAAAGTTTCTTTGAATAATTCAAGGAAAATGTACCTCATCTTGATTATGGATATTTAATTGTACATCATTTACTTGACCTTTACTTTTAATCATTTTAAAAATTATCTTGATTTTTATTATTTTAGTTTATTACTTTGCTTAATTATTTTACTATATTGCAAGCATTCATTATAATTTTGATTGCATTATTACATTCAAATTACATTTTAAAAAAAGTAAACAAATCAATGACCAGAAATCCACACAACCTCTGGTGCCAAGCTGTGCGGATTTGAGAGAGTCTACTGTATTTGGTTTCTTTTTTTTTCAGTTTAGTAATTTAGAAGTGTCAATTCAAAAGGATTGATGATTGTATTTGAGGAAATATTCACTTTGAATTTTTCTGACAAGTTATAATAATGGGTGCTGGTCCATTTTCAGTCAATATATGTAAAATGCAGAAGTGCATTTTCAAATTAATCTCTAGGGTGAAAGTGATATTAAAGACAATTATGATATAATTTAATGAGTACATTTTTTCTGAAATATAAAATTTTGAACATGTTACATGAAATCATTAGCGGATTTGGATAAATCCTACATTATATGAAAGACTGTCAAAATGAATAGACTGCAAGGACAGTGATGTGAATGGACTCTTTGAATGTCCCAGGGACCCAACCATTTTTTAAATGTGGGTGTAATTTCAAATAAAAACTAAATATTTATTTATATAAATATAATAAACATTTCTAAAATTAAGATTCAGACTTCTTTGACTTCAGGACTTCTTTGAAACTTAAATGATTTGAATTTACAACTGGTTTTTAAATTATTTTTCAAAAGCATTTTTGTTATGCAAATCAGTCATTCACATCATATGTATACAAAAAAAAAAAAAAAAAAAAAAAAAAAAAAAAAAAATTCAACATTAGATTTTAGAAATCTGCAAAATAAATATATTTTAATAAAAATTTTCAGAGCATATTTTTTTTTTTTGGAGAAAAAAGATGAGATTGCTCTTATGAAAACTTTTAAAATTAACACATCCCGTCAGATGCGTTTTTGTGTTCTGTTTGTGCTCCATCATCAACTTATAAGTGTTTGATTTAGTGTAGTGTATTTCTGACATCTGCACTGATGAAGTAAACCACAAATGAAAGAAACCATAGTACTAAAGATTTACATAATTGATAAAACTCATTACTAAATTATTCTTGCTGGACCAATAAAACTGTATCACACATCACATTTTTTTCAACTTTCACATATAAACTGATGGACGACCAATGTGTATGCTGAGGTATAGAGAAATTGCTAATTTTCTAAACAACTTGCTATAGAAAAACTGGCGCTTTTATTAAAACAAGCATGCATTTGAAGCTTTATGTACAGTTGGTCAAAAAAAAAAAAAAAATCTAATTTGAATAAAAAATATCATAGAGAAATGAAACTGGTATCAATCAACATGGATTGTCTATTTCAATTTAACCTATTAAAACTTTCCTTAGGGTTTCATCTACATGATAAGGTGAACACAAATTTTTAATTTTTTCAATGTAAACCTCCAAATTTGACCACAAATTTTTAATTTTTTCAATGTAAACCTCCAAATTTGACAATGCAGTTAGAAAGAACACACTCAACTACCCGAAGTACTATTTTAAGAGACGTTTCTACAATTGAAGATTTATTAGAGGTAGGAATTATAAGTAACACGAATTTTATAAACACTTTTTTAAGAGAAAAATCTTTCACTCTGAGAACTCATTAGTCCTATGTCTACTAACTCTTGGACTAATTGTGAAATGTCTTAAAAATTTGTAATTGGGCTAAATTGAGTTGTTTTCTTTCCGATTGTTATCAAATTGGGGGGGGTTATATTAAAAATATAAAGTTACTGTTCATTTTAATATGTAGATGACCCCTTGATTAAAAATTTTAAAGTCTTAAAATTGAAGTAGACAGCAATTTTATTTCACTTCTATAATTTGTATTAGAGTTAATACGGTTTATTTATTTATTTTTTTTGACCGACTGATACATTTTTTATAAAATAGTTTCAATATATTTACAGGCTTCAAATATATGCTCATTTTATTAAGTGAACCAGTTTTCTCTTAGGAGGCGTGCAGGATTGGTAATTATTTTATATCTCGCCAATGCACCTTAAACCTAAAAATACATGTAAATTTTGAGTATTTTCATGCTCAAAAATGAGCATATAGAGGTCAGTTCATACTCATTTTTGAAACATAGACATGCTCAAAAATGAGCACATAGAGGTCAGTTCGTACTCATTTTAGAAACATGGGCGTGCTCAAAAATGAGCACATACAGATCAGTTCATACTCATTTTTGAAACATGGACGTACTCAAAAATGAGCACATGGAGGTCAGTTCATACTCATTTTTGAAACATAGACATGCTCAAAAATGAGCACATACAGATCAGTTCATACTCATTTTTGAAACATGGACGTACTCAAAAATGAGCACATGGAGGTCAGTTCATACTCATTTTTGAAACATGGACGTACTCAAAAATGAGCACATGGAGGTCAGTTCATACTCATTTTTGAAACATGGACGTACTCAAAAATGAGCACATACAGATCAGTTCATACTCATTTTTGAAACATGGACATACTCAAAAATGAGCACATACAGATCAGTTCATACTCATTTTTGAAACATGGACATACTCAAAAATGAGCACATAGAGGTCAGTTCATACTCATTTTTGAAACATGGACATACTCAAAAATGAGCACATAGAGGTCAGTTCATACTCATTTTTGAAACATGGACATACTCAAAAATGAGCACATAGTGGTCAGTTCATACTCATTTTTGAAACATTGGCATACTCAAAAATGAGCACATGATGTTTCATTATTAAGTGTGTGCATGTTTTCAGAAATGAGTATATACATGTTTCAAACTTGAGTAATTTTGTTTCGGAGCCATTTTGACGATGCGGCATACTCAGATTTGAGTATTTTTTACTCATTTTTGAAAACGTCGTTTTTAGAGTGTATATTTACTTTATATTAGCATTTGTAGTTATGTTAGTTTATGTTATGTTATTCTATTAACGATTTATTGTGCTGTTAATTAAATATACCGTAGAGGGTTATTTTGCCTTTTTACTAGGCATTAAATATTACAGTTTTGAATCCCCGTTTAATCAAATACCCCGCTTAATTGAATATTGTTTGTGGAACCGTCAATATTCGTTTAAACGGGACTTTTATAATTTTGCCACGTTACCACAATTAGAAATTGTAATATAGTTCTTATATGTAAAAAAATTAATAATATTCTCAATTATATTTAAAAATTTTGCCAAGTCTATCGGAAATTGAATGTGTATTATAGCTTTTATTAAAGTTTTAAACAAATTTGCCAATTAAGTATGTAAATTTTTTAAGTGTAACAGCATTCGGAAACGTTTGGGGGAGGGGGGGGGGGCGTGAGCGAAAGCCCTGACAATATGTATAGAATTTAGTCATAACTTCTTATATATTTAGTTCTTAAGTTGCCATTTGTTTTTTGAAAATGTATTTAAACTTTAACTTTTGATTTTAAATACAATAAATTATGTCTAAGGCGGATCGATCGAGACCGAAAAAATTTTCCGTAGTAGGCAATATTCCGCCTTAGACAATTTTTACTCTATGCCTATGGATTCGCGGGAGCTTGAAAATCTTTTCGAGTTAGACAGATTTCCGTCTTACACAGAATTTCCCTTACATAGAGTTTACTGTATTTGCATTTGCAATTTCTAAAAACACAAGTGATTTTTTTTTTCTTTTTTTCTTTTTAATATAGAATTTTCACTTCAAAAATTTATTAATAATTCCAATTAATTGTAATGTTAAGAAAACCAGGCAATGAATAAAATGATTTTTGAAAAACGGGATTTTGAGGTCAGTAGACAAATCTATAAGTTATACAAACAAACCATTTTCAATTGTCTATTTTTCGTCTAATGCATTATTATTACACCCTTAATTTTTCTCTCCGGATTTATATATCGCCTAACATTTAGAAGATTTCTCCGATTATCATAAAATTCAAATATATTATTTGTGAGATATTGATGTACGTTGTTGACAAATGAAAATTGCAATCAATATAACTTTTTGCTTTCTGTTGTGAAGTGTAATTGTGTTAGCTCAGCTCATCAAATAGTAAATATTACTACTACTACCAATAATAATAATAATTTTTTTTTTAATCTAAAAATGTAATTTTTAGTAGTGTTTTGATTATCGTGTGAGCTGGAAGTATTGTAAATTTAAAGTTCACTAATTAAATGCATTTACATTATATAACACTTGCTCATCCTACATAAGAAAATAAATATTTTTACATGTTTCAAAGTTATGCGCTAGCGGGCGTAGCGACTCATTGTATGGCATGAGATCTTTCTTGTTTTTAAATGTGTAGAAAGTAGTTCAATTCTACATTTAGAAAAGCTATAAAATATTAATTTTATTAAATTCTTATTATAAACATGTAATCATATTAAGAATTTACAATATAAATTAACTGAAAAATACACATTGCAAGTTACGTGATTTTGGAGCAATTATAGTAAAAGGAAGACATGCAGGCATTATTGATCTACATGATTTTCAATAAAAATTTCGAGAGCTTGGCATTATTGTCAAACTAATGTTTGTTTATTTGCCTAACTCGTTTAAGGCTTTTCTCAAATGCAAACTGGCTATTTTCTGACAAAGTTTTAAATTCATTTTTGTTCGCAAGCATATCAAATTGGCAAATGACCTTATTCAGAAACGATGCAATCGAACTGTTTTTTTCTTTTTTTGGAAACAAACATGCAGTCAAATTTGGCGTTTTGAACCTAATTTCTAGAGACGAAAGCGCAGGAAAGGAGAAAAAATCATCACCCTGAGAGAATAATTGCTTATAACCCCAGATGTTAGTCACTTATCGGAAAAAAGAAGAAAACTGTTCGATTACAAAAAAGTTCAATAGTTGTGCCTGCAAGTAACATTCTTTTACATTTAAAAGTGAACCAGAAGATGTTTTTTATTTTACAATTGCGCATATAGTTGAGCGAAGAAAAATATTTTTTGAAATCGATCATATGAGTATCGTCATGTTCTATAGGGGGCTGATCTACTGTTGATTAAAAAGTAGGTACTATTGTTCAAAAACTTTTCTGTACGTATGTTCAATCCATGCTTAAAATTTCAAGTTATTTACATGTCATGATATTCACAGTTCTACATGTACTTACATTTTAAACAAATTCGGAAAATATTATTTCATACGGATTAATAATATGAAAATGTATCCGCTTTTTGATAAAATTTTTTGTTAATGTAGAATTAAATCACATCATGCTGGCATTACATTTTTTTCGGAAAGCGTAAACTAAAAACCGTAAAATCGACATATTTATACAAAACAAAAATGATATTTATTCAGAATTTCGGATAGTATTTACATTTCTTTCCCTTTTCCTCCGTAGAATTTAAGGTATTTTAGTTGTATTTTTCAGAATTTCAGTTAAAAATTACAATTGCAAAATAAAATTAATATATCGGACACTAATTAAAAATTTAAAGTTCTGGGATTCATTAAGACATCCCCGGATTCATCTGAATAACAGATGTTAATTTCACCGTGTTG
>OZ010793.1:431800727-431830727 GCA_963932465.1 Maratus speciosus | reverse complement strand
AATATAATACTTTTTAAATGATCAATTTAGTCTTCAAAAGATTTTTGTTCCAATTTCAATGGTGATATTCAAAAGAGAACATTTTAGAAGCAGAGTTCTTGATCTGTTTATTATTTCTGGTAACCATGTCGTTAATGAGGTATTTGACCTACCCTTTCCCCTTCTTCATTGATTATCCCGTGAAATGGACATAGTCCCATGGCTGGGCCTTTAAAACTTCACCCCTCCCTCCAAAAATATGTTAAAAAAACAGCCACGTTTCACAAATTGAGCATATAGGATAGGCATATAAGAGATTAGGTTTCGATATTTCACATCAACCATCGCGGTACAAATATTTTATATACATTAGGGACAATAATTATTGAACCACCCACGTAAGAATCAAGTGCTGTAATTATCATACATTTTCATTTCGTTTCTTTTAAATAATAGATCGAAAATTTCATTCAAGAGTATGTTTGTGCAACGCAGACTTTCTAAAGTTAACTTTAGTTTTGTCTTTGCAGCATCTATCTCACTCTGTCTTCTTTTGAGGGTCGAAGTGTGGTTGGTTGGTGCCTCTTGAAGAGGCTGTTGAAATCCGAGATAGATGGATATGGTACTTATTCTTGATTGAATGCCAAAGCATGAAACTTGCGTTGACACGAAATGTAGGAAATTGTGTATATACCCTAAATAAAACCATTTTTAGACCAGAAAGGAAAATATGCCACGCTTACATTTATGTGCAGCGTTTAAGATTGTTCTTTAAGGCTGTTCTCAAATCCAAAAGGGCAACTTTCTGACATAAGTTTTAATTTATTTTTGTTCGGAAATGCATGAAACTGGCTGGTGCTGTTATTCAGAAACTATGTCATCGAGCATAGTTTTTTCCGTTGTTTTGCAAACGCAATAGATCTTTCAGAAAATAGTGTCAAAGTTGACGTTTTAAGCCGCGTTTCCGCGTGAACGGAGAAAAAGCACCCAAGAGCGGGCGAACAAGGTGTTTGTCACGTGATCAAAAACGCTTATAACTCAACAGATAATTGATGGATCCAAAAATGGAAAAAACAGTTCAATTCAGAATCGCTTCCATGACCAGGCTTTCCAATTTTATATCTTTCCGTTAAAAAATGAATTTGTAAATGTGTCAGAACGTTTTGCGCTTGTTGGGCAGATCAGTTAAGAACAGCCTTAATCATATAACATGTTCTTTTGAGCCGCAATCAGCAATTAAATTTGCTGCTTACCTCCATAACAGTTTTACAATTAAGTTTCTATCCATATGCCAAATGTAATAAAATTCCGATGTTCCTATACCCATAAGGATCTTGATATTTCGAAAACTAAATAACAAATATAATATTACTTGATTTTTCAATTAATTTTCAGCAGTGAAATTCTAAGGGTTCCGGGTTCGATTCCCGACTTGGACATTTTTTCTCTCAGATGGTTCTACGCCCAGTTAGCAATGTCATAAGTAACATATTAAATACTAAATAATAAATTTAGAAAATTTGCACATAAGAAGCAAGATTCCAATATTAAATCACAAGAAAAGAAGGTGTTTTTAGTTGAATAAATCACATAAGTACTATTCCTAACGGTTTTTGGGGATTCTGGTAAATAGGATTTTCAGTACTGTCTTTCCTTTAACATTTGCTCATTTTTTTCACTTTGCCAAAAGTAGTTTATATACTTATGTTCTTTTTTGTACTGGGAGATGAAAAATGAAAGGGAAAAATGATTGGGATTGCTAATGTATTTTGTCCCATTCATTTTGCGTCGCCCTCTGTTTTTATATTACATTAGCTCGTGAAGGTTTCTTTGCAAAGAAGATATGCGCGTAATAATGCAGCGAACTAAAAAAATACTAAAATGTAGTCTCAAATCAAAAGAACACGTTATGTGTTATTCGCCGGGATATGAGCCATTCTCCCATAATTTTAACTTTCAAGAATATTAAATTTGTGAAATACAACTTTATAAAATAGCACTTTTAAACTTCCAGGTTTAAACTTGTTCTTGCTGCTATAATTAAACATGTTCTTGTTCTGCATTAATGTTTAACACTGTTACTATTACGGCGAGACCCTCACCAACTGTTTAAGGCTATTCTCAAATCCAAAAGGGCAACTTTATGACAGAAGTTTTAATTTATTTTTGTTCGGAAATGCATGAAACTAGCAGGTGTTGTTGTTCAGAAACTATGTCATCGAGCTGTTTTTTCCGTTTATTTCCCAAACGCAATAGAACTTTCAGAAAATAGTGTCAAAGTGGGCGTTTTGAACCGAATTTCCGCACGAATGAAAAATAACCACTTAAGAGCGAGCGAAAAACGTGTTTGTCACGTGATCAAAATCGCTTATAACTCAATAGGTGGTGTATGGATCAAAAATTGGAAAACACAGATCTTTTCCAAATCGCTTCCAAAGTCAGGACTTCCAATGCTATATCTCTCCATTAAAAAATGAACTTGTAAATGTGTCAAAACGTTTTGCGCTTGGTGAGCAGAGCAGTTGAAAACAGCCGTAATATTGTTAAACAATCATACAATGACATGTTTCATAATATAACTAATAAAAGAAAACCAAAACCTCTGTACTAAAATGAAAATTAAATTAGAGACTTAAAAATTAACATTATGTGAGAATCGCTCATATACAGGTTTTTATTTTCAGAAGTGACCGACCAATAGTTTTTCTCCTCGTTTAGAATAACTGCTATGCTGTCTTTGAGCACCTCTTTCATCTTTCGAGTGCCAGAGCCGACCTCTTGAGATGAAAGGATGATACTTTAGATCTGACAGTTGCTTTGATCTAGTGCCAAATCTGTGATACTTTTGGTATGAGAGGAGGAGGGGGGGGGGGGGAAGCAATAATGGTTATCAACATTTTCAAAAGGAATTTTTGGAAAAAAATTTGCTTACTAAAAATTTTAAATTTTAAGCTTAAGTTTATTAGTATTACACTAAAACCTCCCTGAGCGACCACCTCCATTAAGCGACCACCTCCCTGAACGACCATTTTTTCGTGGAACGAAATTTATTTCTATAGGTTCAATACTAATTTTACCTCCATTCAGAGACCATCTCAGTTGAACTACCTCCATGAGCGAACCATTTCTTTGAAGAAAATGAAACGCATTTTGTTTTTTCCTGGTCGCTTGAAGAAGGTTTTATTAGAAAAATAATTCCGGAGAGCGCATTACTAATTAAACTTCTAAACTAAGTTTAGATTTTTTTTATTATTGTTATTACAGTAACTTTTAAGTGTTTAAACACCTTTGTGCCTTTTTAGGCAATGAATTTAACTCTGATGATAAATTAAGAACGACGGTCAATAAACTCCCCTGTCCTATTCTGTCAGGAAACTCTCAAAGAAATAAACAAATTAGTGAAATCGTCACTGTTTGTTCCGGTAAAAAAAAAATACCATTTATTTACTGAACTTCGAAAGGACTTGGAAATAAAAGTTATGAAAGATAAAACTGTAAAATCAAAGCAAACGTCAATGTATTGATTTTTTAAATTCTGCAAATATTAACTTATGTAATTAACTTTTCTTTTAATACTTAAATTTTCACTATTTTTCCTAATGTGAAAATTAAATTTTACTAACATTAATTGTTAGCTTTTTTCAACATTTAAAATCTAGATTTAAACATAACCTCCATTAAGAGACCACCTCTCGGAGCGACCAATTTTTATCGGAACGGAACGTAGTCGCTTTAGGGAGGTTTTACTGCATATTTAAACTAAAGTGTGCTTAATTCAATATCTCCAGTATGTAGACAGTAGCACGCTGTATTTTACGTGTGGATAGAATTTATATTATAAGTGTAAAAATAAATGACATGAATAAACAAAAGTAAATATAACTCAAGGCTGTTCTCAAATACCAAAGGGCAATTGTATGACATAATTTTTATTTATTTTTGTTCGGAAATGCATGAAACTAGGAGGTGTTGTTGTTCAGAAACTATGTAATCGAGCTGTTTTTTCCATTTTTTTTTCAAACGTAATAGATTTTTCAGAAAATAGTGTCAAAGTAGGCGTTTTGAATCGAATTTCCACGCAAAAAGGAATAACCACTCAAAAAAGAGTGAAAATCGTGTTTGTCACGTGATAAAAACCGCTTACTCAATAGGTAATTTATTGATCTTATACTTATTTATCTTATACTTCTTGATCTTATACTCTATTGATCTTATACTTAACTCAATAGGTAATTTATTGATCAAAAAATTTAAAACACAGTTCGATTCCAAATCGCTTCCATGGTGAGGCTTTCCATTAAGGCTGTTCTTAACTGCTCTGCTCATCAAGCACAAAACGTTTTGGCACATTTACAAACTCATTTTTTAACGGAAAGGTATAAAATTGAAAAGCCTGATAATGGAAACGATTTAGAATCGAACCGTGTTTTCCATTTTTTTAAATCAATAAATGACCTATTGAGTTACAAGCAATTTGGATCACGTAACAAACACGTTTTTCAACCTTTCTTGAGTGCTTATTTTTGTTTTGCGTGGATATTCGGTTCAAAACGCCCACTTTGACACTATTTTTTGAAAGATCTATTGCATTTGCAAAAAAAAAAACATATAAAACAGCTCGATGACATAGTTTATGAAGAACAACACCTGCTATAGTTTCATGCATTTCCGTACAAAAATAAATTAAAACTTATGTCATAAAATTGCCCTTTTGGATTTGGGAACAGCCTTCAATACTAATAATACTTTTATAAAAAAAATTTATAAATATAACATATTTTTGGTGCTGTTATGTTGTTTGTGTGTGTATTGTATTTTTTCCTGCGTGCGGGCTAGTACTTAACTAAGTGCAGTTATTTAAGGGTGTATTCGAAAAAATATTTTTCCACCCTCAACAGCTCGAAATTTTCTGAGACATTTTCAGACTCATTTTTAAAAATAAAAACATGAAACTTGCTGGGGTGATTTCTGAAGACATGATTAACATGCCGTGTGATTTCATTTTCAGCTCAATTAATTAGAATTTGATTTTTAAACAATTATTTTCTCAGTATGACCATTTTTTTCATTCCCAGATCGCCGGCTTCGGAAAATTCGGTTCAAAACGCCAACTTTGACAGCGTTTTTTAGAGTATTTTCTGCATTTATCAAAAAATTAAGAAGCACGGCACATTATATAGTTTCTAAATAAGAGAATTTCCCAGTTTGATGCGTTTGAGAACAAAAATGAATTTTAAAATGAATCAGAAAATAAGCAGTTTGGATCGGAATACACCCTTAAAAGGCAAAAGAATAAATATTACTGAGGGTTTTTTTTAATACAATGAATGGAAGTTATTTTGGTACATTGTCATAAAGATTAAATCTAAGTCACTGTGACATCACACTGTCCTATTTTATAACATTTTACAAATGGCAAATAAGTATAATTTTTTTTTATAAATTTCTTTTGTTTAATTATACTGATAGGTATGATATTTATCGATGATTTTTTGAAATATTGTTTTGCGTAGATTCATGATACATAGATTGAGATAATTACATAATTTCATAAGATAGATACCCTTAGCTTATAAATATCTTATTCCTGTACTAACAAATATCATGTAATATCGCCTATTTCTTTGGCATTGAATTTAAAATTTAATTTTAATTTTGATTAACTAACAAATTAAATCGATAAATAACTACAAATAAATCATTTATCGCCTTTATTTTATGTTTATTGAGAGTAAAAGAAACTGAAGAAGACTAGAAAAATCTGCACCATTTTGCCCGCTTATACTGTTAATTAAAAAAATATATACCAAATAAGTATAACAGCAAAATAGTTTTCTGCAAAAATACGCTTTTATAAGCATTCAATATTTAGCTTGAAAATTATGCCTGATTTCATTACTGCAATTCGTGATTTTCCCAGTAGTCCAGGCAGTAGAGACCGTATAGAGACTCTACCTAGCAAAATTCATGGTAGTTCTGTAAAAAGGCTTACTATATGTTTTTTGGGTAGCTGAATCCGAATTTTTAACTTCCCACCAAAATTTCCCCCGGCAACCCCCTCAAATTTTGGTAAAATAATGGTATAAAATCAATGTTTTTATTATTTTAAGGAAAAATATCTAGAAATTCAGAAAGTAGACAAAATTTGCAACAAATAAGATACATGGCATTTTGACGTAGGATGAATGGGGAGGGGGAGGGATCTGCTTCGGAACATGCGCCGCAGTGCCGCGTGGACAAAGTTGCGCAATTTCACTTAACCACTTACATCGTTCACAGTCGCCCCCCCCCCCTTCCCCCTCTCCGTCTCCCTTCCGAACTTTCCCTATAAGGTTTACTTTAAGTTTTTTGGGTCGCTGAATCCGGATTTTTAACTTCCCCCCAAAATTTCCCCCCCGTAACCCCCCCCCTAAACTAGTTGTTTTTAAATTAATTTTTTTATTGTTTTAGGGGAAAATTATGTAGAAATTCAGAAGTTATTCAGAAGAATTATGTCATCGAGCTGTTTTTTCCGTTTTTTTGCAAACGCAATATATCTTTCAGAAGTCAAAATGGGCTTACTGTCAAAATGGGCGTTTTGAATCGGGTTTCCGCGCGAACGGAGAAATAGCACTCAAGAAAGGATGAAAAATATGTTTGTCACGTGATCCAAATCGCTTATAACTCAATAGGTAATTGATTGATCAAAAAATGGAAAACACAGTACGATTCCAAATCGCTCCCATGGTCAGCTTTCCAATTTTATATTTTTTCGTTAAGAACACATGGAACATAAAATGGTTCAAATTTTTGAGTTTTTTATTATCGGCCTAAAAATAGAGCTAAAAGATTATGGTGCTAAAAAGATTATAGTGCTGGAAGGTTTAAAATAATATATTTTAAGCACTGTGGATGTGTACGAGTATATAGTTTTTTGCCTTTTGCTCGAAAAGTGTTTTATTCTATTTTAGGTAACCAGTTTAAAATTTCTAAAATTGCGGAATTAACTTGTTTCTTTAAAAATATCTAACATTATTGGTCTAAGTGAAAAAGAAAAAGTTAATTTCGTGAAAAATATGTTCTTAAAATTTTTAGGATTTTCAAAGTTTTTTAGTAAAATATTTTTAATTTTACTTCTTTAAACCAAAATGAAAATTGCTTCTTATTACTCTCTAATAGTATGTTTTCTGACACCACAACAAATTTTAAGGTGATATATTCAACAGTTTTTTAGAAAAGCTTACTGAACAGATATATTGTTCAAAAAATTTTAAGGTGATATATTCAACAGTTTTTTTAGAAAAGCGTACTGAACAGACATATTGTTCAAAAAATTTTAAGATGATATATTCAACAATTTTTTTAGAAAAGCGTACTGAACAGACATATTGTTCAAAAAATTTTAAGGTGATATATTCAACAGTTTTTTAGAAAAGCGTACTGAACAGACATATTGTTCAAAAAATTTTAAGGTGATATATTCAACAGTTTTTTTTAGAAAAGCGTACTGAACAGACATATTGTTCAAAAAATTTTAAGGTGATATATTCAACAGTTTTTTTAGAAAAGCGTACTGAACAGACATATTCTTCAAAAAATTTTAAGGTGATATATTCAACAGTTTTTTTAGAAAAGCGTACTGAACAGAAATATTCTTCAAAAAATTTCATACAGATATGTAAAAAGTTAATTACTTCTTGAAAACTAATTTATGCATGAAATTAATTTCTTTTTATTTATATAAGGGCTATAATGTATATATTTACTGTAAAAATAAAAGAAAAAAGAAAAAAAAAATCTGTCTTTATTTTAAGGCTGTTCTTAACTGTTCTGCTCAACAAGCGCAAAACGTTTTGACATATTTACAAATTCATTTTTTAACGGACAGGTATAAAATTGGAAAGCCTGGCCATGGAAGTGATTTAGAATTGAACTGGTCTTTTTCATTTTTTGATCAATCAATTACCTATTGAGTTATAAGGAATTTTGATCACGTGACAAACACGTTTTTTTGCCCTCTTGAGTCTCTTTCTTCCTTCGCGCGGATATTCGGTTCAAAACGCCCACTTTGACACTATTTTCTGAAAGAACTACTGCGTTTGCAAAGAAAAAGGAAAAAAACAGCTCAATGACAGTTTCTGAACAACAACACCAGCTAGTTTTATGCATTTTCGAACAAAAATGAATTAAAACTTATGTCAGAAAGTTGCCCTTTTGGATTTGAGAACACCCTTAAGTAAAATACATGATGTTGAATATTTCTCAAAAACTGCTTCATTTTACTTGTGAGATGTTCTATGTGCCTAAATGGTTAAGGCTGTTCTTAACTGCTCTGCTCAACAAGCACAAAACGTTTTGACACATTTACAAATTCATTTTTTAACGGAAAGATAGAAGATTGGAAAGCCTATGGCCATGGAAGCGATTTGGAATGGAGCTGTTTTTTCCATTTTTTGATCAATTAATTACCTATTGAGTTATAAGCGATTTCGATCATGTGTCAAACACGTTTTTCGACCTTTCTTGAGTGATCTTTCTTCCTTCGCGCGGAAATTCGGTTCAAAACCCCACTTTGACACTATTTTCTGAAAGATCTATTACGTTTGAAAATAAAACGGAAAATACAGTTCGATTACATAGCTTCTGAACCACAATACCTTCTACTTTGATTCATTTACGAACAAAAATAAATTAAAACTTATGTCTTAAAGCTGTCATTTGAGAACAGCCTCAACTCTGAATGGTTAAAATTTAAATAAGAAATTTCTTTTATGAATAATCCAAATGAGGTTTTTACCTTTTTGTTTCTAGTTCTTTTCATTCATTTGTATTACAATAATGGAAATCCGGGATAGAAAAAGGGACAAAAATACTAATTATTAATTCAATTTTGTCTAGACAAAAACATATTAACTGTAATTTCTTTGTATATTCAGACAATTTTAGCATCACTTACTTGTTATCTGTCTTATTTTTTATCTCTAAGATATTATCAGACGGGACAGACTAATAATTGCATATAATCTTTCTGGTTAGACATGTGCTAGTTATTCTCTAATTTAAATCCTTTAGCTCTGAGCAGTTAAACTTTAAGATTTTTTTTTTCTTTTGTCGCTACAAATAAATTTATTTAATTATAATGCTTTTATTTTGGTCTATCTACATTTTTATCATTATTCTTTTCCCAAAACCGGAAACACGAAGTCGAAACCAAGGCGGACAAAAAATATATTAGTTATGTGGTTATGTGATAATTATTCATATACAATCTAGACAGAAACTTGTTTTCTTTACTCTAACCTTTTTGCGTATCAGACATCGGTAGCATCTTTTATATTTTTATTAGTCTCAATTTTTATCTCAAAAGTTGCCATCTGCCGTCAGATATCTTCCGGTGACGCGGAGTATAGTTAAATGTTATTAATTTAGAGCTTCCTGATCAGATATATTGCTGTCATTCCTCTGTATATATGTAATCTCATGTGTTATGATATCTAGTTTAAGCATTCTCTATATTTGAACTGTGACTGTCTTTCAAACTATATTTGATGTCTCCAAATATACACTGGTTATAAAAATTAAGGAAAAGTCACAAAATGCTAATTTTCAAATACGCGAACACTCAAAAGGAAATAATATAATTCGAGTAATTACTATCTCTACAAGACAGCTAGTCCATAGAACTTCTCATTCATGTCACACATGGTCACAAGTGTCACAGTCACTACGGTGAAGCAAAAAAATAGGAAATTCCATACATCTCATTATGAGTCTCAAATGATCACTATATGTGACTCCATTGAGACGTCACTGTGACTACTGCTTTGTGACGAGTCACCATGTGACTTTACAATGTAGTTACATTGTGACTCTCATGTGACTGTCATTTGTAGACTCAATTTCAAAGTCATCGTGAACGCTGCATTGTGATAAGTTACCAAATAATGTCACATTAAAGTTACATGATGAATTTCAGGTGACAGAGAGACTACTGTGAAGTCACCATTGTGCTCTTTTGGGAAAAGTCTCCATGTGACTATAATATGATATTATTTGGTGACTTATCATAATGCAACGTTCATGATGACTATGAAATTGAGTCTAAAAATGACAGTAAGACGAGAGTCACAATTTAACTACATTGTAAAGTCACCTGGTGACTCGTCACAAAGCAGTAGTCACATTGACTTCTCAGTGGAGTCACATATAGTGATCATTTGAGACTCATAATGAGATGTACAGAATTTCCTATTTTTTGTTTCACCGTAGTGACTGTGACACTTGTGACCATGTGTGACATGAATGAGATGTTATATGGGCCAGCTGTGTTGTAGAGATAGTAATTATTCGAATTATATTATTTCCTTTTGAGTGTTCGCGTATTTGAAAATTAGCATTTTGTGACTTTTCCTTAAATTTTGATAACCAGTGTAGATGGCTAAATTTTAAGAGCACACTTATAAAACCAAAATATACAAGATAAGGACTTAAATTTCACAGGTTTTGTTAGAAGATGAAGCTACCGAAAGACTCCTGCTGCTTCTAGCTTATTATTAGTGGATTCCTTATGTATTTGACCTTTATACAAAGACTCCGAAGCAGTTTTTGTTTCGTCTATATCTTAAAAAATGTCTGAGTTATAGAATTTTGAATTTCTAGCGTGGCTGACATTTTGAAACGTCCTGAATTTTGTCACGCGATAAAAGGCGTATTTATGAACCGATTTGGATATAACTTCGTTTATACATAGTACTTACCAATGTCTCAATAAACTTTAGTCGATAAACTTTAATATGTGTTATTTTCGTTCTACACTGATTATCAAGTCAGTATTCTATTGTATGCCATTGCGTTGAAAAAAAAAATTGCGTATACACAACACACATGAAATTGTAGCAGTTCAGTATAGTTAAATGTTGTTCATTTACAACTTCCTCATCAGATATATTCCTATCATTCCTCTATATATCTAATTTTATGGTTTATGTTTCTGATATCTAATTAAAGCCTTCTCTATATTTGAACTGTAACTGTCATTCTAACTGTATTTGATATCTCCAATTCTAGATGTCTAAATTTTAAGAGTACATTTACAAAATCCAATATATAAGACAAGAATATGAAATTCACAAATTTGTTAGAAGACTTATTAACTTTTTATAAGTCGATAAACTTTAATATGTGTTACTTTCGTTCTACAAAAATAATGAATTCATAATTATATTACGTTAAAAAAAAAAGAAGAAGAAAAAGAAAAAAGAAAGAAAGAAACTTACGTATACACACATGAAATTGCAGCAGGTCAGTTTAGTTAAATGTTATTCATTTACAACTTCCTCATCAGATATATTCCTGTCATTCCTCTATATCTAATCTTTTGACGAATGATTATATAGTTAAGGCATTTTCTATATTTGAACTGTGACTGTCTTTCTAAATATATTTGATGTCTCCAATTATAGATTGCTTAATGTTAAGAGTACACACATCAAATATATAAGATAAGAACTTGAAATCCACAGGTTTTGTTAGAAAACGTATTAACATTTTATAAGTCGAAAAACTTTAATATGTGAGGGTGTAAAAAAAAAATAAAAAAAAAAATCGAATTTTTTTATTTTATTTAAATCAGATTTTTTTTTTTTTTTAAATCGGATTTTTATGATTTTTTCCCCAGCGTTCAAATACTGAACAGTTACCAAGAAATTTAGGTTTCCATTACAGATAAACCACTAATTGCTAACATAATCTGTGTTTTTACTCTTTAATTAATAAAATTATGATTATTAGTTAGTAATTACAGAAATTATAAAAACTGAAAATCAGTAGTTTTATTAATTAGCATATCATACAATAATGTTATATACATTATTATTGTAATAATTATGTAAAACTTTATTAAATACTAGTGATATTTAACATTTATTAAAATTATTAATTACTGCATTTAATATTAAATAGTTAGCACTACAAATTAATAATTATTAAACAATTAACTCTCTAATTAGGAACATATTATACATTTTTAAGCATTAATAATTAAAATGATAATTAATAATGTAATTCATTTTAGAAACAAAAAGGGGCAGTATGCTAGTTCCAAAACAGGGCGCTATTTCATGAGGAAATATATTAGTAATGTGTTTAGTAATGACATAAGAAAAAAAAAAGAATAACTTTTAGTATGATAAAGAAAGTGCCCTTAATTTTTCATAATTTTATGAATCACAAAAATTGAAAAATACAATTAAATAACAATATGTTTTAATAATATTCTTTTTTTTTTTTTTTTTTTTTTTTTTTTTTCTAAAGAAATAAAGTTCTATTATTTCTGTAATATCTTGGGCACATGAATTTAGGAATACTGTTGAATGAGGAAGTTTTTTTACAAGAAATCTCTGGCACAACTATAGGTGAATTTAACTTTTTTTTTTTTTTAAAGGCGGGGTTTTGCCAATTTCAAAAGGGGCAGAATGAAAAAAATTGCCTAGAAGAAACAGTAAGTAATTACAGAATTAATAAAAAATGCAAATCAGTGATTTCGTTAGTTAGTAGCACAAATAACAAAGATAACAAACATTATTTGCAGCTCGTTTTGCATTTGTACATAGATAAATTACTGTTAATCACCAAAATCTAAACTTACACACATGTATGTGTACGCTAAATATTATTTAGAGCTCTTTTTTTTTGTTGTTTATTCATAAGTCAAAATACCTGTAGAATCTTCCAAATTATGTTCATCTTAGATTTTAATACTTTTAGGTAGCTTTCATTACAAAAAGCTACCTATTGCAGCCGTTCGGAGGAAAACGATTTCAAAAAATTTTGGTATATTTTCATCGATCATGATCCCGAGACCCCGAAACCACCCTCCGTTCAAAATTGATATATATATATATATATAGAGAGAGAGAGAGAGAGAGTACGGAGGAGGGTGGTGTTGTCTGGATAATACGCAATGGTTAATTATAAAAAAAGGGGGGGCTTTTGTATTTTTACTATATTTTTGATACGTATTTTATATGGATGTTGATTTGATATTTTATATGTAATTGGAGAATTTCATTAATATTATAATTAGCTTAATTATTGATTAATCTTATTTACAATCATTTGTTATTAAATTTTAATTTACTAAGGACAATATCATATTAATTACTAATTGTATGTCATTTTTATAGTGATTAATATACATATAAGTATGTTTAATATAAATATAGTTATACTGTATGTATTAAAATTGGGTAATTATTTTTATTATTATTCCTCTATTCTTTTTAATATTTATCTATTTTCAATTTATTATCGGTTTAATGTTTTTGAATGTCCCACATTCATACTTTTTGGATTTTTATGGATGTATGAAAATAATCCACACTCTATATTTGTGCTTTTTAAGTAATGGGAATTTAAGTATCATTTAACCTTCTATATACTTCCATATGTTTTATATTTCCTGTTCATTTTATAATTATCTTATATATAATTGATTTAAAAAATAATTTTTATATTATTTTTAATAATTATTTATATTAATTATTACTGAATTTATTTTGTTTTATAGCATATAGCTATATGTTATATATTATCAATGTTCTAGAATTATTTAAATTCTTAGTTTTGTTTAAATCAGTTAGCTAATAGAATATTTTGTATGCTTTAAATTTTATTAACATTAGTTTTTTTTTTTTTTTTTTTTTTTTTTTTTTTTTTTTTTTTAAATACATTGTGTGGTTTATATTAGGTTTATAATTATCTATATATAAGGATATGTTTGGTTTTGCTGTTAAAAAAATTATTTAAATTCAAATGCTTACAAATATTTATCTTGTGATAGTTGAATAATAAAAGTAATACTAGATGGCAGCACCAAAAATTTGTCTTTTGAAGATAGCTCTAAATTTTAATTTTTCTAGCTCCATTTCAGTTATAATTTACTACACCAGGGGGCATTTTTAGCTAAATTTTGACGATAATGTTAAACTGTTATTAATTAATTTAATAGTGCATTTTAAATAATGTAATTACTATCTATTTATTTTATATTATATTAAATGTATTTAACGAGGTATTTCAAAATTTATTTCAAAATGTATTAACTGCATCCTTTGGTATCAATTGCTGTGATTTCTTAACTGTTTTATTCACCTTAATCTTTATGATATTCTGGTAGCCATGTGCGTGGATATTTGTAAAATACTGAAATATTAATCGGTATGGTGTTTATTATTTATATTTTATATCCTATAAATATTTAAATAGGTTTTATTGATTCTTCCATTTCATATTTGTTTCTATTCTGTTTTCATTTTTAATCAATTCACTTGATTTTAATGATTGTTTGGGCACAGGGGAAAATAATTTTTAGCTTTAGCTTATTTTTCTCACAGAAAACAACCATTTTGCTTATATCATTGAATTCTGTGCCCTTGACAACGTAATTCAATGTATAAGCTTTTCCATTTTTTGTTGGTGTCCACTGTTTTCTTTTTCTTCCATAATAATTCTTATAATAAATTATTATTATTATTATTATTTTTTATACTTACAGCTTTAATTCATAATATTTGATGGTGGTAGGTTATGTTTAATTAATGGTTTTATATATATATATATATATATATATATATATATCTGACCTTTGTCATACTGTAACTCTCGTATTTATGAACCGATTTAGATGTAATTCGGTGTGTACATAGTACATACCAATGTCTCGACCGAGTTCGTTGGCCAGCTTCATCCGCCATTTTGTTTCAAAATGGCGGCCATTTAAAAAATTTTAAAAAATTTTAAATTCGAAATGTGGTATCAAAATATTAAAAATGGAAAAATATTTTTTTCTTATGTATTTGACCTTCATACAAAGACTCCGGAGCAGTTTTTATTTCGTCTATATCTTAAAAAATGGCTGAGTTATAGCATTTTGAATTTCTAGCATGGCTGATATTTTGAAACGTCCTGAATTTTGTCACGCGATAGAACGCGTATTTATGAACCGATTTGGATGTAACTTCATTTATACATAGTACATAACAGTGTCTCGACCGAGTTTGTTGGCCAGCTTCATCCGCCATCTTGTTTAAAAATGGCGGCCATTTAAATTTTTAAGAAAAATTTAAATTTGAAATGTGGTACCAAAAAACTGAAAAGTGAAAAAATATTTTTTTCTTATGTGTTTGACCTTGATAAAAAGATTCGGGAGCAGTTTTTGTTTCGCCCATATACTTAAAAAAATGGCTGAGTTATAGCATTTTGAATTTCTAGCGTGGAAACTTCTAGCATTTTAAAACGACCTGATTTTTGTCACGTGATAACAGGCGCATTTATGAACCGATTTGGATGCACCTTGTCGTGTACATAGTACATACAAATATCTCGACCGAGTTCGTTGGCCAGCTTCATCCGCCATCTAGTTTAAAAATGGCGGCCATTTAAAAAAAATTTAAAAATTTAAAATTTAAAATGAGATACCAAAAAATTAGAAAATGAAAAAAAGTTTTTCCCTATGTGTTTTACCTTAATACAAAGATTCCGGAACAGGTTTTGTTTCGTCTATATCTAAAAAAATGGCTGAGTTATAGCATTTTGAATTTCTATTGTGGCTTACATTTTAAAATGACCTGATTTTTGTCACGCGATAACAGGCGTATTTATGAACCGATTTGGATGTAACTTGGTCTGTCTCTGTACATAGTACATACCAATGTCTCGGCCGAGTTCGTTGGCCAGCTTCATTCGCCATCTTGTTTCAAAAGGGTTGCCATTTAAAAAAAAATTATTTTAAGGTATTAAAAAATTGGAAAATGAAAGAGATTTTTTTATGTGTTTGGCCATGATACAAAGATTCTGGAGCAGTTTTTGTTTCTGAAAATTTGTTCTTTTGTTTATATCTTAAAAAAATGGTTGAATTATAGCACTTTGAATTTCTAGCATGGCTAACACTTTGAAACGATCTTGTATTTGTCACGCGATAACACACGTATTCGCCTATTTCGATGTAAGGAGGCATGTGGATAGTATACATCAATATCTCAACCAAGTTCGCTGGCCAGCTTCATCAGCCATCTTGTTTCAAAATGGCGGCCATCAAATTAAAAAAAAATTATATTTAAAGTGAGGTGCAAAAAAATTAGTAATTGAAAAAGGTTTCTTTCTTAAGTATTTGACCTTGATATAAGGATCCAGGAACATTTTTTGTTTGTCTTTATCTTAAAAAATGGCTCAGATATAGCAGTTTCAATTTCTAATGTGGGTGACATTTTGAAAAATCTGATTTTTTGCCTGCGACAGCACTCGTATATTTCAACCGATTCCGGTGTGAGTAAGCATGTGCACAGCAATTACTAAGGTCTCGACCAAGTTCACTGGTTAGCCTCATCCACCATGTTGTTTTAAAATGGCAGGCACTTTAAGAAATCGCCGAATTTGGCAACCAAATATAAGTTACTTTAAATAAAAGCAGCTTGGATAAAGCTGACTAATTTCGCGAAATTCTCATTCATAATGATTTAGTATTGATGAAAATTGGTATTGAATCTCCTATATTCGGCTTCCACTAAATTGAGCTTCGTGTGTTTGAATAATATAAGTTGGCTTTTTTAAAATAAGGAATATGAAAGCTACCTCTTCCTCCCGGCACTGGCCGGAAGGACTTTTTTTTTTAACATTTTAAACATTTGGAAATTTTTCGATTTTAATCAGTGATTAAAAAAAAAACTCGGTTGATTAAAATCATGATGTAATCGCTGATTTAAATCAACTGATTAAAATCGTTGACACCCTATGTACTACTTACTTTTATATAAGCTACTTTTTAAAATGTGTCGAGGTTTTCTGAGACAGTTTGTATTTATCTGCACCATAATGCCGGGAACGCGAAAAGGAAACAAAGACAGACAAAATTTTATTATTCATCTTTTGATTCAGACACAACCTAGACACGACTTGTTTACTATAACCTCTTTCTGCAATCAGACATCGATAGCATCTTTTATGTTTTCATTTGTCTGAAAAGTTATAGCATCTGCCGTAAGATTATTTCTAAACGGAGCTGGGTATAATTAAAGAATATTTATAACTTTTTGGGCATCATTCTTTTATTATATATGTTTTTAAGATATTCAGTAGAGATATTAAGATATTATTATTTAAAGAATCTATGCGTAAATTCGAATTCGCTATTTTAGGAATAATTCACGAATTCTTTTTACTTTCTTTACAAGAAGAAAGTATTGGATTCGTGAAAATTTTCGAATTCCGGTTTTCCACGGGTTTGCACGTTTTAAGGGTCAGAGATCCCGAAAAACATATTTTTACAAAATGTTTGTCTGTGAGTCTGTCTGTCTGTATGTGACACAACTATTGTAGGCACTCTATCTCAAGAACTAAAGAACGGGATTTAATAAAACTTTACTTACAATTAGTCCCTGATATAAATTGGTGTTGATTAGTTTTTGGTGTATATGCTGCATTTTTCATGATTTCCGCAATTGCTCTATCTCAATAACTAATGCACGGACTTTCATAAAACATCAGATTCACTTAGTCTTTGATATAAATTGGTGCTGATTTGTTTTTGTCGTAAATCGCCCAGTAGATGGCGTATAATTTCCTCAAATGCTATATCTCAAGAACCAATGCAGAGATTTGAATCAAACTTCAGATTCAGTTATACCTTCATATAATTTGGTGCTGATTACGTTTTGATGTAAATAGCCAACAGATGGCGGTGCTAGGCTGCTTTTTTCACGATTTTCGCGATAGTTGTATCTCAATAACTAATGTACAGAATTTAATCAAAATTTTTATTATGTTACACTTTCATATAAATAGATCCTTTAGAATCCGCATAATGGGCATAGATTAACCATTTACTTTTGGCACTGTACTGCCAAAGTTTAAAGCATTAAGAGCCTACTTCAGTCAAACGAAAAGACGCGTTCGCTAATGCTAATCCTGTGGAAGAAATTTATAAAGATATCTCGGTCACATTTCGATATTTTTAAATGATTTTTTTTTTGCATTGGATAACTGAGATCGATCTGTATGCAAGTCGTTTTTGTAAAAGTTACTCATTAGTGGTGTGCTCTTAAGTGCATTATATTTACTAAGTAAATATTCATTTGTAAACATTCACTATTTATTACAAAATTACAGGAACAAACACTAACATAAAACATAAAACAACATATTCAATAATTCTTATCCTAGTTCCGTATTTTTTACCATTCGCCAATATCTGCAAGTAAAAGTTGTTATTCACGTGTTACCATTAAAGTACATGATGTTAATTTTGAATACACGACAGTTTCCTCCCCTTTCAATTAACAGCACAATCTTTTTGGTGGTTTCCGGATCCTTTTAGATCTTCTTAGCTGCATTGGATTGTGAACAACTTTGGGTGTTGCAGCTGTAGGAGATACGACTGGAGGCAACTCTTTGGTGGTATTCCCGGAGGTCCTAGGTGGCTCAGTCGCTGCGTCTCTCTCCATTGATGTTATTGTTGTATCAGATGGTTCATTCATATTTACTATTCTTGGTCTGTATTCAACATCATTGTTTACTTCTTCGCCTGCTGATCGAATTTGATCGACATGTCGCCTAACCAAATTACCTTGCACATTTATGGTATAGTATAATTCACCATCTCGGCTGATGATACGACCGAATTTCCATTTGGCATTGGCTGCAGTATAATCTCGAACGGCTACTTTATCACCCACTTCAAAATACCGATCATTAAAATATATATCCTTCCTAATCTTGTTTTGAATTCTTTCTTTAGGGTTAGGAATTAAGAGGTCAATTCTCGTACGAATTTCTCTTTTTAAGAACATACTTGCTGGAGACTGCATGGTAGTCATATTGGGTGGTTTCCTATATTGTAACAAAAAACAGTTAATCTTTTGATTGATACTACCAGGGTATTTTTGCATTGCTCGAAGAGATTGCTTCAAAGTATGTACATATCTTTCTGCTTGACCATTGCTGGAGGGCTTGAAAGGTGCACACGTTTTATGTATAACTCCATTATTTTGCATAAATTTCTGGAACTCGTATGATGAAAACTGCGGTCCATTGTCACTGACTAACATTACTGGCAATCCAAAACGAGCAAAACAATCTCTTAGACATTCTGCTGTTTTCAAGGCAGTTGCCGATTTCATAGGGTAGACTTCGAGCCATTTTGAATATGCATCTACAATTAATAAAAACATATGCTCAAGATTGGCCCGGCAAAATCAATATGAATACTTTCCCATGGAGAGCTTGGATACTCCCAATGGTGTGTTTTTGACCTTGGAGGATCATCCTTAATCCTTGAACAATCAGTACAGTTTTTAACAACATCTTCGATGTCTTTATCTATGTTCTTCCAAGTGACATAGGATCTAGCTATTGCCTTCATTTTTACGACTCCCAAATGTCCCTGATGAAGTTCTTCCAAAACCTTGTCATGATATTTTTTAGGTACACAAATTCTTTGGCCATACATAATGCAACCATCCTGGAGAGTATATTCGACTTCCTTCCCTTTTAAAGAAGTCCCCTTTTTTAAAGCATTTAGCAAAGGCGCCAAATCTTTGTCATTTGCAGTTGCTTTAGCTAAATCTCTTGCTGTTATTGGAAGTGTTTCGATTTGGGAAAGTTGAAAAACTGAAACTTCATCTTTTAATTCTAAGTCTTCAGATCTTAAGGGTAATCGTGAAAGATAATCTGCATTACCATGGTCCTTAGTATTCCGATAAATTATGTCGAACTGGTAAGCCTGCAATACTAGAGCATAATGCAAAAGTCTTGTAGCAGACAAAACTGGAAGACCCTTTTTGCAAGCAAAAATTGCTACGAGGGGTTTGTGATCCGTAATGAGCGTAAATCTATTTCCTTTAAGGTAAAGATAAAACTTTTTTACAGCCCAAACTAGAGCTAAAGCTTCTTTATCAATTTGTGAGTAGCGCTGTTCGGTTGACGAAAGTGTTCTTGAAGCAAATGCAATAGGCCTCTCAGAACCATCTGGAAATCGGTGGGAGAGCACTGCACCCAAACCGACTGGAGATGCATCAGCTGCAAGAAAAATAGGAAGTTTGGGGTCGTAGTGTGCTAATACTCTATCAGAACAGATTTCATCTTTTATATTTTGGACTGCTTCTTGACACTTTTTATCCCATTTCCAAGGAACACCTTTTTTAGTTAAGTTATGCAATGGATATGCTAAAGTAGAAATTTTGTTTGAGAATCTAGAGTAAAAGTTAACTAATCCCATAAAAGATTGAATTTCCTGAACATTCTTAGGAATTTTAGCATTCTTAATTGCAGCAATCTTTTCATCTGTTTTACATAATCCTCGGGCATTTATCTTAAATCCCAAAAATTCAATTTCATTTTGGAAAAATTTGCTTTTAGCTTTATTTATTCTCAATCCATGTTGACGACATCTGTCGAAAAATTTCCGTAATCTTGACAAATGTGTCTGGAAATCTGGTGCTGCTATCCGCGCATCATCATAAAATACTTCTACTCCTTCTAAATCATGAAATACACTTTCAATATATTTCTGCCAGATAGCAGGTGCTGAATTAACTCCATACATTAATCTTGTGCATTCGTAAAGCCCCTTATGGGTATTAATCGTTAATAACTTTTGACTGTCAGGGTGAACCTTCATTTGTAAATAAGCTTGACTAAAGTCAATCTTTGAAAATATCTTACCATCACTGAGCGAAGCAAAAATTTCTTCTGTTTTTGGAAGAGGATGTCTTTAAATTTTTAGATTTTTGTTAAGAGTGACGGAATAATCAGCACATAATCGAATTTTCCCATTTGCTTTAACTACTGGCACTATTGGAGTCGCCCAATCTGAAATATTACATTTTTTAATAACTCCGTCTTCCTCAAGTCTTTCTAATTCCTCTTCAACACGCTTTTTCATTGCAAAAGGTAATGGTCTCGGTCTACAAAAAACTGGAAAGGCATCCGGTTTTAACTCAAGACTACATTCATAATTTTTTATTTCGCCCAATTTTTCATCAAATAACTCTGCGTATTCTTCTAATAGTTTTGTAAGATTTCCCTGTTCTATAACTGTAAGAGCTTTTATTCTCGCCCAATCTAAATTGATTTTATACAGCCATTCTCGACCCAAGATGGTGTCTAAATTTTCTTCAACAATATACAAATTTAAGTACTCTATTTGATTCTTATATTTTACATTAACCGTTGAGTAACCTAGGGGTTTAAGGATTTCCCCGTTGTAGGTCTTAAATGTCAAGTCCGTAGGACAGATTTTCTTTCTCGAAATCTCTTTAAATTTCTTCAAACTCATTACCGATACCGTACCGCCCGTATCAACTTCCATTTCAACAGATTTACCTTCAATTTCCACAATTACTATTATGGGGGGTCTCTTAGGAAATTCTTCTTTGATAGAAATGTTCTCAACTTCTAAGCTATGAAGTGGAACTAAATTTTGAACTTCTGTTTCGCTTACATGAAACTGTTTTTGTTTCACAAATCTAGTTGGTTTAGCCTGTTTAGCGAAGTAACAAGCTCGTTCAATGTGGCCAATGCGTTGGCACGCTCTGCATTTACTAGTTTTAAACTTACAGTTATATTTATTATGATTTGATCCGTTACATCTAGAACAATATACTACGTTACTTTTCTTTTGTGTGTTCCTAAGTTGTGTTGTTTTATTTTTCCCATTATATACGCCAACAGCTTTAATTTCTTGAGGCTTACTCATTATATCATTAAAGCCTTTAGTGGCTCGTTCCATTGCTAAAGCGATCTGAACGGTTCTATCGAGATCGATATCGTCTTCTTCAAACAGTCTATCTAAGATTGACCTATCTCGCAACCCACTAACGAAGACATCTCTCAACATAGTATTCAACATAATTTGATTGTACTTGCAAGGAATTGCTAAAGAGCGAAGTTCAGCAAGATAAGAACTAATGCTTTCCCCTTCATTTTGTTTCCTGTTCAAAAACGTATGTCTACTGGGTATTATTAACGGTTTAGGATTCAAATGCTCTTGTAAAATATTTTTAAGCATTTCATATTCCTGATCACTGGGATTTTGTGGAGCAAGAAGATTTTTGAGCAAGCTATACAACTTAG
Source organism: Maratus speciosus (assembly GCA_963932465.1). Lineage (NCBI taxonomy): Eukaryota > Metazoa > Arthropoda > Arachnida > Araneae > Salticidae > Maratus > Maratus speciosus. The sequence continues at coordinate 431,808,644 of OZ010793.1, read as the reverse complement.
CGGATAAACTTGATATTAGTGTTTTTGCGCGTTTTTCCTTAGGCACATTTTGTATGTCTAAAAATGCTTCAAACCTATCCATGAAAGTATCGAAACTTTCAAATGATTCATCATATTTCTCAAATTGCACACCAGAAACCTTATTATTCTTTTGGGTACTTTCCCCTTTTAGCGCATCCATTAACGCTTTATTTTGTTTAATTAATTCTTCTACTAACTTTTCCATTTTTACAGAATAATAAGAAATTTCTTACCTTGGCAATCTTCCGAAATCATAGAAGTATTCTACGTATCAATATTTATAAACTTGATGAATCAATCCCATTTCTCGTCGCCAGTGTGAAAGTTACTCATTAGTGGTGTGCTCTTAAGTGCATTATATTTACTAAGTAAATATTCATTTGTAAACATTCACTATTTATTACAAAATTACAGGAACAAACACTAACATAAAACATAAAACAACATATTCAATAATTCTTATCCTAGTTCCGTATTTTTTACCATTGCCAATATCTGCAAGTAAAAGTTGTTATTCACGTGTTACCATTAAAGTACATAATGTTAATTTTGAATACACGACAGTTTTTTACTTTTTACCCGACTGAAAAGAAGGGTTATGTGTTTCACGCGTATCTGTGTATGTGGATTTCTTTATGCCCTCGAAACATCCCAACGGCTGGATGGATTTTAATGAATGATGTCTCCATCGATTCGTCTTAACGACCCGATGGTTATAGGTTAGGTTTTGTTTTTATAAATTCAAAATGGCGGCCGTAAAATACAAAATGGCGGTAGAGGCGAAAAAAAAAGTACGCACCCTATTGGACGGCATATCATTGAATAGGTCTTTCAAAATGAAGACGATGTTTCATTGACTATTTTACAGTCAGAAGCTCCGTTTAAATATTATACAACCTGGAAGTTGTGTATGTATTGTGGATGTAGCTTTAATGCAACTCTAACCATCATAGACATCTATAGACTTCATGAAAACAGTCTTTATAGATAGGAACTAACAATTAAACATAACTTAAAAGTCATCAATTCAAGTAAATAAAAAAAATAGGTAATATAAACAAGTAATATAAAAAAAATATTTTAAGTCAATTCCTACTTAGGTCAATAAGAGAATTTTTTTTTTTCTCCCATTCATCTTTCCTATTGAGGAGGGCTTAAAATGCCTTGATCAAGAAGAGGGCTCTCTCGATTATTGAAAATTAATTCATTTAATTTAATTAATGAATTAATATTTCAAAAAAAAACTGGATTAACATCAAGTGTCACCCACTACAAGTTTAAAAGAATTTATTTCAGCTTGATCGGATGAATAATAAGTATTTTATTAACAATTGAAAATTTCAACAAGATATGTGAGCTAATAGTAGGAATTGAAAAAAAAATAGTTTTACATTGATGATAAATAATTAATTAGTTCGTCTGGTTTTTTGATTTTTTAAATTTAATTGTTTATTCGATTTTGATTGCAATTTTTTTAATAAGGATGCTTTTACTTTCGAAACCGGTTCCAAAAATGAAAGTGTCCTCATTAAAAATACATGTAAAGAAAATCGAAAACGAAAACAACGGTCTTTGTAAAGATTGATCTCAATTATTCAATGAATAAAAAATTATTTAAAAGTATTTAAATTCAAACGAGATATCTTTCTTCCATAGGATTAGCATTAGTGAACAGGTCTTTTCGTTTGACTGAAGTGCTCTAAACGTGCATCAGATAGAAGAAAGTTTTGAGATTTTTGGCACATCCGACTAGTTTCTTTTTTATTTTCTTCTATCTTTACAAGAAAATGTTGGTTTCGTGAAGATTTTCAAATTCAGGTTTTTGACGCATTTACATGTTTTAGGGTTCAGAGCTCCCGCAAAACATATTTTTACAAAATGTCTGTCTGTGAGTCTGTCTGTCTCTGTGTCTGTCTATCTGTATGTGACACAAATTTTAAGGGCGCTCTATCTCAAGAAATATTGCACGGATTAAATAAAAATTTATGTTCAGGTTGTCACCAATAAATTGGTGCTGATTAGTTTTTGGTGTAAATCGCCCGACAGGTGGCGCTGCTGTGCTGCATTTTTCGCGATTTCTGCACTAGCGCTATCTCAAGAACTAATGCACGGATTTTCATCAAACTTCAGATTTAGTTAATCCTTGATTTGATATGAATTGGTGCTGGTAACGTTTTGGTGCCAATCGGCCAACAGATGGCGCTGCTATGCTGCATTTTGCAGCATTCACACGATTTTCGTAATAGCTCTATCTCAAGAAATAATGCACGGATTTTCATCAAACTTCAGATTCAGTTAGTGCTTGACATGAATTGACGTTTTGCACCTTGTGGGGTAAATCGCCTGCCAGGTGGCGCTGCTAGGCTGATTTTTTCGCGATTTCTGCGATAGCTCTATCTTAAGAACTAATGCATGGATTTTCATCAAACTTCAGATTCAGTTAATCCTTGATATGAGTTGGTACTGATTACGTTTTGGTGTAAATCGGCCAACAGGTGCCGCTGCTATGCTGCATTTTGCAGGATTTACACGATTTCCATAATAACTCTATCTCAAGAACTAATGCATGGATTTTCATCAAATTTTAGATTCAGTTAACCCTTGATATGAGTTGGTGCTGATTACGTTTTGGTGTAAATCGCCCAGCAGTTGGCTCTGCTGTGCTACATTTTTTACGATTCCCTCAATAGCTCTATCTCAAGAACTAAAGGATGAATTTTCATCTAACTTCAGATTTAGTTAGAAGTTGACGCAAGTTGTTGCTAATTATGTTTTGGTGTGAATCGTCCAGTAGGTGGCGCTGCTATGCTGGAATTTTCACGATTTTCGAAATACCCTTATCTCAAAAACTAAAGCACGGATTTTTCGATAACTTCAGATTCAGTCAGACGTTGACATAAGTTGTCGCTGATTAGGTTTTGGTGTAAATCACCCGATAGGTGGCACTTCTAGGCTAATTTTGCTAGCGATCCTACATTAGAGAGAGATTGGACATTGACGAAATGTCCGCCATTTTCGTTACAAAGTAGATGGAACGCCGTACAACGCAATGCATTTTCATCAGCGTCTAACACTTTTTATTCTATTAAAATTATGAAAATTTCATTTTATATGCTTTCAAAGAGTCTTTCAGAACATAAATATGAGCACATTCCCATTTTAATGAGTAAGAATTCTAAGAAAATGCATTTTTTATTCATTTTTTTTTTCCTAATTAAAATAGCGGGTAGAGGAAGATTGGACATGAAAGAACTTTATTTTAATTTCGCAATATTTGAGAAAATAATTTTTAACGATTATCAGATAGAAAATGAACTATTTAATTCAATTTTTTAAAATTATCTATAATTTATTACGCATTTTAAAACAACAGTAATTATTATAATTTTTATCCTCTTCGCATTGATAATTTCAGAAACAATAAAATTTGAATATATCACATACCACTCCTATTTAACTATGTATGTACCAAAGTTAATTTTATATGTGAGCTTAAAATGTTTTATGATAAGTTTCTACGCACTGCTACTTCTCTTTGATATTCTTTTTTAAATACAGAAGTCTAAATATATATAGTATTAGAATGAATATTGTTATCAAAACATTAAAATAAAATTTAGAAAAAAAGTAAAATAGGGGCACTGCTGTTAAAAGAAACAAATAAGAAATATGAAAAACAAATTATAAAAATAAATAAAAATCCAATAACTAAGTAAAATCGCACTGCTGCGTAGCGTGAAACATCTGAGTAAAAAAAAAAAGCATTTTCTGAGAATTCTTACTCATTAAAATGGAAATTTGCTTATATTTATGTTCCGAAAGACTCTTTGAAGGCATATAAAAGGAAATTTTCATAATTTTAATAAAATAAAAAGTGCTAGACGCTGATGAAAATGCATTGCGTTGTACGGCGTTCCATCTACTTTGTAACGAAAATGGCGGACATTTTTTCAATGTCCAATCTCTCTCTAATGTAGGATTTCTAAATTTTGCTGGATTTACACGATTTTAGCGATAGTCCTATCCCAAGAGCTAATGAACGGATTTTCATATCTTTAGAGTCATCATGTTGGGCATAGACTGTCATTTGATTCTGGCAGTGTGCTAGCGAATTTTGAAACATTAACATGCTTCAGATAGAAGAAAGTTCTGAGATTGGCACATCTGTCTAGTTTCTTTTTTAAATTCGTAAATGTATAAAACTTGCGTTTATACTCGTCTGTTTTTAAGGGGTCTCAGGAGTCTTACTTTTTACGACGGTGCAATTTAGCAACATGCCACATTTAATTTTTTTCTCAGTCTCCATAAAACACAACTGCATAATTTTTTTTAATATAGACAACCTAATATCTCTTCTATTTAAAATATTTTTTTTAATATTATATATTGAAATTTTACTTTATTTTTTTTTTTACTTTTAATTTTGATAAAAATTTTTAAATTGTTTTTTGACTTGCATGCTCTGAGCGCAAGACTGTAGCAAAACTATTGATTAAAGAGTCCCCAAAAATATTGATAATGATGTATAAAACTAATGTATCTTGAACGTATACTTCATTTGTAATCAATCTATTTATTTATTTTATTTGAAATTTAAAATTAAATTGTAAAATTTTGAAAAAATTCATTCCTTTATTGAAAAATTGCTAATTTTAAATAATCAATGCAATTATAATACTAAATTTGAAGTATAAGTTATTCTTTACCTTAAAATGAAGATATTTACCAAGTTTCATTCTAATTGCTTTATTAGTTTGTGAAAATTTTTGCGCGCAGTGCATGCAAGTCAAAATACAATTTTAATTTTTTAAATCAAAATTAAACATAAAAAAAATAAAATAAAATTTCAATATAGAATATTAAAAAAATTATTTTAAATAGAAGAGATATTAGGTTGTCTAAATTAAAAATTTTATGCTTTATAGAGACTGAGAAAAAAAAATTAAATGTGACATGTCGATAAATTGCACCGCCAAGTAAAAAGTAAGACTCCTGAGACCCCCTAAGAAGGTCCGGGACACAAAAATCTTCAAATTTTGCAAAAAAAAATTTTTTTTTCATTAAAAATTTCTCTGTTTTTTTTCTAGCTTAAAATGACATTTAAATCGTGTTTCTATTTGAATTAGAAAAAAAAAAAAAAATATCTTTTTTGTTTTGGTTTGTTTTCAAAATCTAGCTTTCAAGCAATGGCTGTCATGGAAACGACTTCTTGTAAAAATGTGTTTTTCTTCATGATAGGTTTTTCCACCATTTCTCGTATTTAAATTCTTATAACTCGAGAACCGTTAAAGATAAAGGGTTCAAACTGGGAACATATCCTTTTCAATTACTTTACTTTAATTTTGATTCAGCATATTTGAAAAAAAATATTTACTTTTGAAAATATGATTTTTTAAAAAAAAGTTGCACCCCTTCTTTCTAATTTTTTTCGTTAAATATTTTTAATTTTTTTATAAATTGATAATTTTAAAAATGCATAATCAATATTAAAACTTATATATTTCTGTGTTATTTAAATGAAAAAAAATTGAAATTCTATAAATAATATTTCGAGTTATAACGATTTTTACTTACCCCACTTTTTTAATAAATTTAAAATTTAAAAAAAATATGAAAAGTTTTATCATGTGATTTTGTTTACAAATGATAAGGTTAATCCTCACAAAAAAATTCAGAATTTTAACTCAATAAATAAAAATTATTTTAAAATGTGTCCCGGACCCTCTTAAATCCAAACCGGCTAATTTCTGACACGTTTTTTAATTCATTTTTGTTCGCAAACACATGAAAATGGCAGGTGCTCTTCAGAAATGAAGTAATCGGACAGTTTTTCTATTTTTCGGAAAAGGTAGAAAATCTCTCAGAAAATGCTAATTTCCAGACTCAACAACGCAGGAAAGGTAAAAAACCTCCATCATGGGATTGTAACCGAAATTTCGATAGCTCATTTATCGAAAAATGATAAAACATTGAATCACAAATCACGTCGATAATCATACCCGCAAGGGTCAACTTTAACATTTAAAACTGATTTTAAAAATTTGAAAACTTTCGCGTTATTGAGCGGGTAAAAAATATTTTTTCAAGAACCGCCTTAGGCTGTTTACAAATCCAAACTTGCTGATTTCTTACATATTTTAAAAAATTATTTTTATTCCAAAACACATAACTTTGGCAGGTGCTCTTATTCCAAGCGTATGCATCGAACAGTTTTTCCATTTTTTGGTAAAATCAGCAGATCGTTCAGGAAATTCTGTCAAAATGGGTTGTTCTGAACTGATTTTCTGGATGCGGATTGAGCGGGAAGAAAGAAAACTCCTAACATGAGAGAGTAATCGATTAGAACCCAAGAAATTAGTTCATTTATTGAAAAATGGAGAAAAACAATTCAATCACAAATCACTTCAAAAATCATACACATAATTTTTACCATTTTCAACTATGGGTGATTAAATTTTAAGCGTACACTCAATTTTCTTTCTTTTTTCGTGTATTAATTAAATTAATTATTTTACCTTGATTTAGCTTTATCTAGGTTTTAATCTCGATTCTTTTCATATTACCGGAACTATAAAATCGTAACAAAGACAGGTAAATTTTATTAGTCCTTAGATAAGTGCATCAATTCGACCTTTCAAGTCAAATAAACGTAGGGTAAAGCGACCATATTTCGTCCCCTCTCCTAATTTCGTCCCCCTTAACTTCTCCGCTTCTGCGAAAGTGGCACCACTTATGACGCAAGGAACAGGGGACGGAAGGTAAAAGGGGTCAGTGCTGAAAGTCTCGTTCGCCAAGACGCATAAATAAAGAGGGCGGATTTCCTATTTTTAGAGGACCTGAGTTCTTCCTTTGTAGAACATTATTTACTGTACTGTAAGTATTTATTTGTACGATATTTACCTACGTTTCTATGTGCGTGGGTAGTTAGTCCATGTAAAATCCAAATTTTGTAGATTTTCACTGAAAATTACAACTTCCAAGGACCTAAAAGTGACTGGGAAACGATAATAGGGCACCTTACCCTATTTTTAACCAGAAATTTTATTTAATAAATAAAATCAAATAAGTACAAAGTAAAAAAAAAAAGACATTTTATTAACTAACTCATCTGTTTCTAAAAGTGTTTAATTGACTTGAAAAACCGAAAGATTGATAAGTGTGATTATATTTTTAATATTTAGAGACAACTTAGATATAAACTTGTTTGCTATGACTTCCTTGTATAATAAGACTTCAGTAGCATCTTTTATGATTTTATTTGTCTCATTTTTGTATTAAAATTTACCACCTGCCCTAAGATATTTCCAGACAGGGCGGAGTATAGTTAAATATTTATTATTCATTTAAAGCTTCCTGGTCAGACATGTGCTGGTCATTTTTCTATAATCTATCTAGTTAAGACATTCTCTGGAGCGCTTAATAGCTAAAAAAGACATAATTTGTCTGAAAGCAAGTCTAGACTAAGCAATGATTAGCCAGAAGGGACATCTTTTAGAAGGACATGGGGTTAAACATGTCTTAAAGACTTTTGAAATTTTTCTTCGTGAAGAAAAATAATAGGGTTACAGCTTTTTAACTAGTCGCACATTCAGATGAATGACGCAAAAGTAAGAAAGAATATTCTAATTAATATGTTTTCTTCTCAACTCGGGGTGAATGTATTCATTGAAATTTGTTCTCGGAATAATGATGCACATACGTGTTTAACCATTCAATGCTCATTATTAACACGTGTGGTTAACCTTTATCAACGTTTATATTTCTAACTAAATTTTAACTATACTCAACACGTCCGCTTTACAAAAGGCTATTCATTAATTATTTTACATTTTTCGAAAAAAATATTTTCCCTAAACTCTGCATGTTATCACAGGGTCTCAAGACTCTTAAAATTGG
>OZ010793.1:431674835-431800527 GCA_963932465.1 Maratus speciosus | reverse complement strand
GATTTCGAACGCTGAAACACATACAGTACCATGACACAAAAAACTACATACGGCCGTTCCAAGGATTCTTGGATCTCCTTCTTCAGTGCGAGGGGCGCGGGGGTGAATCACAAAAATAGCCAGGGTCTATAACCGAGGGATTCTTTGACCTCATTTTAATCTTTTAATATTTTTTTTTATCACACTGAGAAAGGGGATTCAAGAATACTCTTTGAAACGGCCGTATGTGGTTTTTTGTGTCATGGTATTGTACGTATTTGTGCATTTGAACATTGTAAAAGGTTTTAGCTTATGCATTAAAACTCGCACAAGATGGTTGATTTATAGTAATAGATAACTTATAGTAATAGAAAACTTTAAATTTTATGAATATACTAATGGCCATTTACAAAATTTCATTTATTTTTTAGGTTTATTATCATTTATTTTTTAGGTCCATTACTGGAACACTTAATTAGTCAATTTCCAGTAATGGACACCCCATGTAGACATTGCTAAAAAATGCAATTTCAGTAATGTTCATACAGTATCTGTTATCTTATTAACTTAAACATATAAACGGATCATTGTATATACCCTGTATTATAAGATGCAAACATTACACGACACTTTATTGTACAGTAAGTAAATTAGTAGTGATAGGGATGCACCGAATATTCGGTATTCGGACATCTCACCGAATATTGGCGCACCGAATACTGAAAAAAACCTTGCACAACTTCTAATTTTAACTGTCGACTTATAATGATATCCAGAACAATTAAATAAATAGAATTATATTTAAATAAAAAAAATAATAATTTTACATTATTTGCTGTTTGTAAAATTAAAGTTAAGAAAATTAGTAAATTAATGTTTAAAAAAAAAAGATTTTCTTGACCACATTATCTTTATTAAAAGTTTGTTGAAAGATTTTAGGATCGCAAATTTCAGAGACTAATCTAGGATGCCATTTAAAATTTTCCTTGCTGAGTTGCCATCATTTGTATAGATTGTATTATTTATTTTTACTTTAGTCGCTTCCGGACAAATAAAGAGTATATATGACCCTGTGAAGTTTTTCTTCCAATTTTTTTCACAATTTCTCTTTGATTTTAAAATGTTTGTTTCAGAATTTAAGAAAATATTCATTTGCTTTAATTCACAGATGAAGTCATGAAATTTAAAATTTTATTAATTAAAAAAGTTTATAACTATCCTATTCTTAAGTAACTCAAAGTAGATTTTTGTTTCAGTATAAAGTTTACTTATAAAAAGCTCCTGTTTATCCAAATGTTATTTTCTGTATTAAGTATTATGTATTTTTTTAAATTAATATTTTAATGCCTTTGAAATAAAAAATTATTTGTCCAGCCGAATATTCGGTAATTCGGTTCGCCTGTAGGCCGAATATTCGACATTCGGCCAAAATCACTATTCGGTGCATCCCTATAAATTAGCAAAATAAAATAAATAAATAAAAATAAAAACATACAATCACGGGTGATTCTGTTCTAAATTTTTCGAAAATTTAAATCTTCGGTTATGAAAGTTTTAAAATATCGGCCATCCGTCTGAAAATTCAGACATAAAAAAATCCTAAATTTTGACAAATGGGAACCAAAAAAATCCATTTTATCAATACATCATGGGGAAAGTGCGAATTTTGTCAAAGCATTGCAGTGAAAAATGAAAATTCCGTCAAAGGATCACAGGGGAAAACGTGAATTTCGTCAAAGTATCGCGTGGAAAAAACGTGCTTTTCATCAAGAGATCGCTGAAAAAGAACTCAAATTTTGTAAAAGGATCACACAAAAATGCTAATATCATCAAAGGATTACAAAAAAACACTAATTTTGTCAAAGGACTGTATAAAATACCTGAATTTCATCAGAGGATGATGGATAAAAGCCTGAAGTTCATCAAATGATGATGGAAAAAAGCTTGAATTTCATCAATGGATGATGGAAGAAAGCCTGAATTTCATCAAAGCGTGACAAAAAAAAGCCTGAATTTAGTCAAAGGATTGCAAAAAAAATCGAATTTAAGCAAAAGATTGCCGGAGAAAATACGAATTTTATCAAAAAATCGCATGTAAAATGCAAATTTTGTCAAAGAATTGCATATAACATGCGATTTTCGTCAATGGATCGCATAATTAGCCCCAGAGTAGGATCCCCCGCCCTCTATTGTAACCATTGAGATAATTTGCTGTGAATTTCAAAAGATTTATTTTTACTCAGAATCACCCCTGCATACAAGTTACAGTTTACCTAGATCTCTCAAGGTTAACATCAGTTTTGCACAAGTTAGCAATTCATAAAGGTAGGATGCTTTTTAAGTTCCTAACATTTTGAAAATGCTTTGAAATTCAGGAGATTTGGTTTATCCTTACATGTAGTGTGACAATCATAATGAAAAGCTTAAAATTTTTGCTTTATCTTTTTATTGTCATAGCTATTAATATAATTGTATTTAATATTATAATTCCATCTCTTATTGTATATTAATTTTTTTATAGATTGATTCTGAATTCAAATTAATTTTTGATGAAAGGAAAGGCGACAGCTTTTGTTCAGAATTTGGAATAGTTTCAAATTCCATTATCTTACAAGGTAGGCATTGCGGAAGGTCCGCAGCTAAGGAATTTGCAAATTGGCTTGAATTAGATATGAGTACAGCTGAACCCTGCAATGAAAGTATGCAGTAAATATTTATGTGCATGTATAGTAAATTTCTAAATGTATATTCTATAGTAAATTCATTACTTTTACTAAAATAAATTTAACTGTTCTATTAACATTTTTGACAGGGTGTTTTTGTGAAATTTTGCGATTTTTTGTCCCCTAATACTTGTGAAAATAAAAGTAGCATAATAAAAAAATGATCCTTTTTTGTGGGGGTGGGGGGAGGGGGTGCATTTTCTACCTACAGACTCATTTACATTTCTATATATGAATCTTCCACAAAAAGTATGAATGTCTTGTTCAACATACACAGTTAAAAATTTAAATACATGTGAAAGGGCCGTTTTAATAGAATAGAAAATAAAGCAAATTTTATGATGTTGTCCTTGTGTAAAAAATACAATTCTGTGAATGGTTCTTTTTGTGAAATATAATTCTGTGAAGGATTCATTTTAGGAAATGGAATTCTGTGAAGGGTCTTAAAATCAGGGGTGGCAAAAAACTGTTTTGTAAAAAACCCAGATTTATATATAATTTGCTATTGCATACAACTACATATCTGTTGATAAAATAAACATTGTTGGATATTGTATCTATAAGAAATATAACTTCACTTGAAAATATTAAAAGTAAATAGTAGTCAATTAAGTAGAAAATTGAAATAAATTTCTAATTTAAACATTATCTATTAGTAACGCTATGTTGTATATTCAAAGAGTAAACTGTTCTACATAGTGAAACATTGATACCTTGAAAATCGCATGAAGAATCTTTTGATTAATAATATAATAATCCATAAATATTTGATGCTTTTTCATGAAAATATAATGTTCTGTAGTTATTATTATTTGTTTTAAATATACAAATACTTCTGGTTATTTTGTTTTCTGATGATACTCCAAGTGTCCAAGTTAAAAAATTTTACCGTTAGATTCAGCAAGTAACAAAAAAGATTGGTTGGCATTATTGAAATACTGTAACTAGCACTCAATTTTTGCAATCTGTATTATTCAACTTCATATCTTAAGTTAGTTTTTAAAATTCTTTAAGAATAATCTCCCCCAATCAAGAAAATGTTCTTTCACAACTTGACAAAATCTTAAAGATCATTGTATTTTGTTATTAACAGCTCTTAATAATCTGCATTTTTTAAATGAAAATATTTTATGCTAAATATTGAAAATTATTTATCTATTTTATCTTTTCTAATTTTGTATGTTTTAAGATACTAGGGGGCTCTGCCCCCTATGAGCTACGCCCGGCAACCCCCCCTTCCCAAATTTTGGTAAAATGCCCCTCAAAAAAGGTTTTTATTAAAAAAATTGTTTTAGGGAAAAAGTATCTAGAAATTCAGAAAGTAGACAAAATTTGCAACAAATTAGATATATGACATTATGACTTAGGATGAAGGGGAAGGGGGGATCTGCCTCGGAACATACGCGCGGTGTTGCGTGGACTATGTTGCGCAATTCCACTTAACCACTCACACGTTTACATTTGCCCTCCCATCTCCCCTCCGAACTTTCTCTAAAAGGTTTACTTAAAAATAAGTTTTTTGGGTTGTTGAATCCGAATTTTTAACTTCCACCCCAAATAGTTGTTTTTAACTTAAATTTCTTATTGTTTTAGGTGAAAAGCATAACGAAATTCAGAAACTAGACAAAATTTGCAACAAAAAGGATATATGACATTATGACGTAGGATGAACGGGGAGAAGGAGTGCTGCCTCTGAACATGCACTGCGGCGCTACATGCACTAAGTTATTACGTCCAGGCAATAGGGATTTTACCTGGCAAAATTAATACTAGTTATGGATTTCGACTCAACTTATGGTTTTTGGGTCGCTGAATCCGAATTTGTAACTTTCCACCAAAATTTCACCCGGCAACCTCCCAAAAAACTGTTTTTTTTTTGAAAAAATTTGGTTTTTGAGAAAAGCGCGCGGGGAATGTTCCGAGGCAGCCCCCTCTCTCCCTGTTTATCCTACGTCATAATGTCATATATCCTATTTGTTGCAAATTTTGTCTAGTTTCTGAATTTCGTAATGCTTTTCCACTAAAAAAATAAGAAATTAAAGTTAAAAACAACTATTTTGGGGGGTTTTCGGTGGGGGATTTTGGGGGTAAGTTAAAAATTCGGATTCAGCGACCCAACAAACTTAAAGTAAACCTTATAGAGAAAGTTCGTAGGGGACATGGGAGGGCGAATGTAAACGTGTGAGTGGTTAAGTGGAATTGTGCAACTTAGTCCACGCAGCACCGCGGCGCATGTTCCGAGGTAGATCCCCCCTTCCCCTTCATCCTAAGTCATAATGTCATATATCTAATTTGTTGCAAATTTTGTCTACTTTCTGAATTTCTAGATACTTTTTCCCTAAAACAATAAAAAAATTGATTTTTTAATAAACTTTTTTGGGGGGCTTTTTACCAAAATTTGGGGGTGTTGCCGGGGGAAATTTTGGTGGGTAGTTACAAATTCGGATTCAGCGACCCAAAAAACATAAGTAAGCCTATTTCCAGAACTACCATTAGTTTTGCTAGGTAAAATTCCCTATTGCCTGGACTATTATCTATTTTATCTTTTCTAATTTTGTATGTTTTAAGATAAACTTTTAGAGTACCAGACAAGACATGTTCATCAGCACATGCTATTTTTCCTTTCACATGCATGGAAACATGATCTAGACTCGTTATGTCTCATGTTGTCTGCTGAAATGAAGTGTTAAAAGTAGAAATTACTTCTATTAATAATTAAAAGCACTTAAATTACAAAAAAGAAAAAATGTTATATTAAATTTGTTCTAAAAATACCAAATGATTTTTTTGACCAAAAAAAAAAGAAAGAAACGGTTTCAACCGTGCCAACCCCTCCTAAAATGAACCATTTTTTTTCTTATTGACCCATATCTTATTCTAATGAAACAAAGTTTTGCTCTGTGCGCTATGACTAGAAAAAAATTACGAACTGTACATCAAGGCTGAAAATTTGAGTGAGGGTAGTCCAAGGCTCATGGGTGCAAGTCTTCCGTGGGCTGTCACCAGGACATGACATATTTGTCTTTTAAAAATTCCCTAGAGCAGTATCAAGATGAATTTTTTTTAATATTACGTATTTGCACACATTCTTAAATTTTATATACTTTAGCCTTTCAACTTCAGCTGGGGGAAAGGGGGAATCAAAAATATTTTCAGTCCTGGCACATTTTGTAACTTGGAACCATGCCAAGACCTTTTCTGATGCACCAGAGAATTTTCAATTTTTTGTTAATTAGTCAAGATATTAATTAAAAATGATAATGAACTCTCATCAAAACCTCATCTCTTATTCTGCGTCAACCAGTAATGCATGCCTAGTATCAGATTGTGCATTAGGATGAAAGGAAGATCCAAACATGCATTTTACTTTGTGTTTTTTCACAGTTTTGTACGGATGGAGCTGATGTTAAAAAAAAAACACTTATTTCTTTATCAACTAGATATCAGTATTTTTGTTTTCGAATTTTTGTTATGGGATCTATAACTCTCATATTTATATTATAACTACAGAATATCTTAAACAATTCAGACAAGAACTAGTGAAATAAACCAAGTGAAAAAATGTCTTCTTAAAAGTAGTTTTATCACTAAAAATAAATATTTTTTCAAGAATTTTTTCATTTAAAAATATAAATTCAGACAAAATAGAGTCAAATATATAAAATCATAATTTTGAGGTTTATTTAATGTTATCATATGCCTGGGCAATGGCAGTTCAGCTAGTAGGTGTTATTTTTAAGATTATGATTTCAGAGAAATCTAAAGTTTGGTATTTACAAAGTTTTTTCCTCTTTCAGAAATTTTTTGTGCATTAATTTTACTCCCAATGTTACTTTACCAAGGAGTATTTAGAAAATCTGGTTCCAAAAATTCTAAGCACATAATAATAAAACCCACTGGGACCCAGTCTCTTGATCATTTCATCCAATTTCTGTCTGTATGTATCCTTCTATTGTATAATTTACATAATCACATAGCCAGAGAGATGGCTGAAGCACCCCCGAAAGTTTAAAAAATCTTTCTCTAATTATGATAGATATAATGATGATAGATCTCTATTGATAATAAAATATCCGCTGGTAACTAATTTTTAATTCTGTCTTGCACCACTTTCTCAAACCAAAATATTTTCACATATACACTACCTGACATTGAAAATGCAACACCAGGAAAGAGTGGCCAGAAAATGATGAAACTCGACAAACAGAGAGAGACAGCAACGGACAGTAGTTGAATTGAACAATATTTCGAAAATATAGCCATAATACAAAGCGAGAATAGCATCAGCTCAGTAGGATGTAGGACCACCGTGGATAACGATACACGAAGCAACACGTCTAGGTACAGAGTCAATGAGAGTACTACAATGGTTCTGGTCGATATGGGAACATTCAGGGTGTCTTGAACACACTGCAAAGTGGAGGTAGAGGTGGCTTGCGGGTTCACTACTGCTTTTCGGGGGAAGCGTCTATCCACATGTGCTGACGTCACTCTGGCTGCACTAGCACCCTTCAAACTTTCCACATTTCCTCGTTCCAACCACCTTCGCCACAGCGGTGCACTGTGGATGCATACAGATGTGTCTCAGCTGCGAATATGACATATGGACCAACCTGTCCGTCTCAGTCCAATCACCATGCCCTTCGTAAAATCGTCTGTCTGCTGTAAATGTCTCCGTTGACAGTGGCCTGGCATTCTCTGCTATTACACGCGTCCTGGGAGACAAGAACAAAATTTCTACGATGCTTTCCCTAGCAGAAGTAAAGCTACGAATACTGCCCATTTTGCAGGTTCCTTCCGTTATATCTTATTCAACATGCACTGGAGAGCTGCGCATTTCATATCGTTTAAATAACTCTATCACATGCATCTATCCTGAAATTTGAATAAATATCTGTCCTCTCCTACTTCTTGGTGTTGCATGTTCAATGTCACATAGTGTACTTTGACAATGTGTGCAAGTGAAATGTACTAAAAAGTTTTATCTTTTAAAATAGTGATACGAATAGAATATAAAAATAGTCACCAGTACGTTTTCTGTCTTTTTGATCATAAAATAAAATTTCACTTAAAAAAAAAAAAAAAAATAGAATTTTTGACATGGGTATCAAGTATACTATAAGGAGGAATACACCTTAGTTTAAGCCTTGTTTATTTTTTTATTCACACTTTAAAGTGTGCAAATTATTGCTATCATATCAGAAAAAATTCCAAGATTGAGCCCCCTCCGAAGGAAAATCCTGGTTATGGGTCTGCCAATAACTCTTGTGATTGTTGATTTACATTAAAATATTAGTTGTATTATTATAAATATCAAGTATTGTATTTTTGTGAGGTTTATATGATAACAACAGTAGGATAATTATCACGTTTTTGTTTTTAAAACTATTCAATTAAAAAAATATTTTGTAATGAATTCTAAAATTACTACATAAATGTTACCCCACAAAAATGTAACACTTCTCATTATTTATTTATTTTTGAATTTAGTTTGTAAGTGCTGATAATTCTGTATTTACATCCAAATCTTGTGAAAGATATATGCTATTGGATTATTGCAGCAAGATTGCTATTGAAAATTAAGTGTGTAGTATTTATGCATGGGATACAGTACTTACAGGAGCTCACAAAAAGAGTTCATTACACGACACAAAGTTCTTACAATCTGTATATATTTCTGAAGTGCCCTAAATCATGCTGCTTTTGTAAATTGTTCACAGGGTGACAACAATCAAGAAATTATTGCACTTATTTTTAAAATGTTTTTCTTTTGTTTATAGGTAGTGCCAAGGCATCGAAAAGTTTATGAAAGAAGACAGACTATTGGGTGGAGACTGTAAACAACCGCTTGTATTAGCTATTGGGAAGTTAAACCCTGTACAAACATTAATTTTTGAAAACCATTGTATAAA
This sequence comes from Maratus speciosus, assembly GCA_963932465.1. Classification (NCBI taxonomy): domain Eukaryota; kingdom Metazoa; phylum Arthropoda; class Arachnida; order Araneae; family Salticidae; genus Maratus; species Maratus speciosus. Next base: position 431,791,913 of record OZ010793.1, on the reverse strand, counting down.
AACAAGTAGTATGTTAAAAGCAGTTGATTTATGCTTTAAGATAACATATTTTAAACTTGGAATTTTCTCCTTACTGTAGTAATGTATGGAATTTTCTAAATGTCTGTTTTTATAAATGTGATGCACAAAATGAAATGGCATCTTGTATCAGAGAACTGAAAGAACGGATTTTTTTAAGTGTGTAAATATCATATTTTTACTTTGCATTGTACCAGTATGAAACTTTTCATCCTAGTTATCCTTTTTTTATTATTATAGATATCAACTGAATGTCATAATATTTTAATCTAATGTAAATTTTATTTCATTTGAGATAGTCATTTGTTTGGGGCTGGTGTAGGAAAGCCTTTCATCTCCTTACTGTAGTAATGTATGAAACTTTCTCAATGCCTGTTTTATACTAAATGTGATGCACAAAAAACAAAATGAAGTGACATCCTATATCAGTGAACTAAAAAGGACTATTAATATAATATTTTAATCTTAATGTAAATTGTCATTTGAGAAATAAATATTCTCATAGGGAGTTGGGAGAGGGACTTTAATATTTCTGCACTTGTTTTTAGACTGAATTAAAAGAACATTTAAATTCTGTTTTTTTCTTATATTTTATCAGCTACAATTTGTATTTAAAAATTTGCAGCCATGTTTTGCTCACTTTGCAAAAAAAAATTTCAAAATCCACATGATCTTTGCCGTCACATTCGAAATTATCATAAGACATGTATACTTAAGCGGTATGTGTGTTATGATGAAAGCTGTAGACAAGCATTTATGAAGTTGTTTAACTATGAGAGACATCTGAAAAGATTTCATGCTAGTGACGTAGAAATAGACATTTCAGAAAGTCGTAATTTTTCAAATCAGCCGATAAATAGTAAAGATGGTGATTTGTCTTCTGATGATTTACCCTCAAATTGATATTTTCAAATCAATTTTTTGGGTGATTCAGAAATATGTAAACATGAACAATTTCAAAAGGATATTTTGCAATATTGCAGTGAAACATGTAGCAAAAGCAGTGTACTACTGTTCTAGTATTATCTCATCTATCAATAGTACTTCATCTTTTCTGTACAATACTGTAAATTATTTAAAATCAGAAACAGTGAATTTTTTAACTGAAAATGGAATGAAATGTGAAAAAAACACAAAATCACTGATGGCAACATTTGATTTTGCTGCTTCTTCATTGTCTACATTTTATTCAAAACATAAAATAGTCAATGCCATTAAAGCAAGTGGTCGCTATGTTGAGCCAAAGGAGATTGCTTTAGGTACACGATATGAACAAAAGTTTATAGATGGCTACCTCACCAAATTCTTAAAAATGACACATGCCAATACATAAGTATAGTAGACACAATGAAAAAAATTATTTCTATTGATGGATTTTTGCATATTTTCAAAACATACAAACAAAACAAAAGTCTTAGAAATGCAACCCTTTGTAGTATCCAAGATGGATTTTATTATTATTCCAATGCAATTTTAAGCTCTGTGGATACAATAGTAATCGAGTTGTATATAGATGATGTGGAGCTTACAAAATCCATTGGGGTCACATACCGGTGTACATAAATTGGGATTCGTATATTTTAAAATTAAAGATTTGCCTGTGCACCTTCAATCTTTGTTAGATTCAATATTTATAACTAACATACACTATTCTCTTGATGTCGAAAAATATGGTTATCGGACAATACTAGATAGACTTGTTCATGATTTGAAAAAGCTTTCAGATGAAGGTATAGAATTTCAGGGAAATATATACAAAGTTGTAATTTGGCAAGTGGTAGGTGATAATTTAGGGTTGAATAAACTGCTGGGGTTTGTTGAGAGCTTTACTGCTATTTTTTGTTGTAGATTTTGTCTAGCAAAAAAATATATTTTGTATAAAAATATAAAGGAAGATATTAGTTTACTACGTAATAAAACTGAGCATGACATGCATGTTAATAAAGTGTCTTCTGGTGACATAACAGTATCAGAATGTGGTGTTAAAACTCCTTGCTGCCTAAATGATTTAAGTTATTGGCATGTGACAAATAATTTGATTGTAGATGTAATGCACGATCTTTTTGAAGGTTGGTGTGCTAGTGAAACCTTCTTAATAGTACATCAGTTTGTTTTTAAAGCCAAAATTTTCACTTAGTCTTTTAAATGATAGGATAATAAATTTTAATTATGGTAAATATGAATCAAGTTCTAAACCAGTGTCAATAAACAGAGAAAAACTTTTAAATCTTGATGGTTCTAATGGGCAAAGTGCATCTCAAATGTGGACCTTGATTCGAAACATACCCTTATTAATTGGTGACAAAATTTCTGAAGATAACGAATTTTGGCAGTTATTTAATCTTATGTTGAAATTAATTGATACTATTATGGCTCCAGACATTACCTGAAACTTTTAAATTAGCAGAAAATATAGCAGATCATCACAAACTTTTTTTAGAGCTTTTTCCAGATAAACATTTATCACCAAAAATGCATTTTGCAGTACACTATCCTAGGATCATAAGGCAGCTAGGGCCTCCAGTTATGTATTGGAGCATGCGATATGTAAGCAAACATTATCCTTCAAAAAGATGTGCATCAGCTAGCAAAAATTTTGTAAATGTTGCTAAAACAGTAGCCATACGCCATCAGTTATAAATTGCACATACTTTACATGAGAAATATTTTAAATGCAATGCAATATCAAATGTGTTGGAAACAACATATGGAAAAATGCATAGTTAAAAGGAACATAATTTGAAACTTGAAGTAAACGGTTTGAGTGACAATTCGGAAGTAATGCAGTGTAATGGTTTTCGTTATAATGGCACAACATATTAAAAAAATATGGTTGTGTTTGTTTCTTGCATTGATGAGTTACCTATTTTTGGTAAAATAAAAAAAAAATGTTTGTCCTTAATAATAATGCATTTTTAATTTGTGATTTGTTTGAGTTTTTAGGTTTTGACAGCCATTTTCACTGATATGTTGTAAGTTCTACTGGTGCTGTTAATCTAATAAACATAAAAGATTTATTTAACTATGTTCCATTGCATATAAGAAACTCATATGATTTAAATGACAAATCAGTGTATGTTACACTGCGGTATAATCCATGCTGTACAAATGAAAAATTTGAAATAATTTAAAAGATTGCTTGTTTTTTAAATAAATTTATATTTAGTTTTCTTTTGTTTTGTTCTTTTTGTTAAAATTATGAATATCAGGAAACTATTGTTGTAAATCTTCAGTATTTAATTGAAATAGTTTTATGGATCAGTGGTGAGGTAAAATTTAGTACTAATTGTTTTCTTTATATTTGTAGTACAGTCAGTTTTATGTTTCTAGTTGGCCAAAAATTTGTTAATTTGTATGGGGTTGTATCATATGTTTTGTGGTAAGGGATTTTTTATATTGTACAATACAAAGCAGCAGTAAAACACCTATTTTAATAGCTGATTGGCTTTCATTATTTTTCATAATTTGAAATAATAACCATAGAATGTATTGTCCAAAGTTGTTAAATTTGGCAAAAAAATCTAACTTAAACTGTTGTGTAATTAAAATATAACATTTAAAAGGAAAATTTTGAAAAGACTTTTGCATTTTATGTAAATATTATTATGGTTGCATCCAGCTGTTTTTTCTATGGGCAGCAAACTCTAATCTTGTCCATTTTATTTATCTATTTGCCATACTTCATATACTTTTCTTAATGTCTCTGCTTTCACAGTCTTTTCTCAACTCTCTTGCATCAATGCACTTTTTTAGGTAAAGGAATCAACAAAGAAAGTTTTACATTGTTGAAAGGTTCAACAATAGCAATAACATTATAATAAAATTCCAGCATCTTTTCGTTTCAATGACCATCTTGGTCTATTTGAAAATTTTCTGGTTTAGACATAAATTTTGACACCATTTCAAATCCCAAAAGCGTTCTTTCCGGTTTGGAAATAGAAACATGTGATGTTTTACCATAGCTAATAATGTATCTGATATTATACCTGCCCAGATAATGCTGAATGTGTCTGCTCTTTTACTGCAAATACATCTGAACCACTTCCTTCACTTAGGTGTTCTGCTTATCTCTCTACGTATAACTTTATAAAAAAGATTTATATTAAGGAGATTAGGTTAAGAAGTTAGCAGGCATTTATCTAAAACTAATTGAAGGGGATCCAGCTATATATTAGGTAAATACAAAGTTTTGGCAGCTTTGTAACAGTTTCGTATTCAAAAGTATGATTGTATGGCAATGTGCAGGTATATTTGTCTGAATTTTTACCTGCATCTGTGTTTTAATAGGTTATTATTGAACAAAAGATCCATATAAAAAAGGACTAGCTGGCTTCGCTGGCTAGTGGGGCCCCAGAACCTCTAGCGAAAAACTAACCTCAAACCAAACAAAACTGTCTCGTCTCCCTGCTGTGGTAAGCCCCTCATTACATAAAAAAATTTCCTAAAATCTGACCTGGGGCCGAATGAATCTCTGACTCGTTTCCCTTTTGCCGATGGAACCATATTTAATCATAAATTGTTTATGATAATTAACGGTTTTAATTTCCACACGAGTTTATGCATATATAATCATATTACATTGCCTGTAAGCCAGATTTTTATGTTGATGGATCTCCCTCCCAACTCCAAAGTCAAGTTTAATGTTTTTTTAATTAAGATTCTTTAATTTACTTTCAAAATTTTGAATGTTATCTTGCAACTTTTATCTCCTGAAACAATTTAGTAGCTTTTTGCTAGAATCCACATTAGTCAGAGATAATGGTAGCATATGAGACTAATACAAAACTACTCTGCAATAAATTGTTTACTTTTTATGTTTATCATTTTATTTAAACTTGAATTGTTATTCAGCCTCAAACTTTCAATCACTATTCCCACTCTTCTTGAGGGCTGATATATCTCTCACCGGGATGAATGTATCTTCTTTCCCTCATTTCTGGCTTATGTGCTTCTCTCTCTAGTGGACATACAGTACCGCCTTCCGTTCCACTGTAATTTTGGAAATACAGTAAATGAAACCGAACATTACAGATTGGACGGAAGGTGGTACTGCATGCTTACCGGACAGAGAAGCCCACAAACGAGAAAGGGGGGAAAGCAGACATACGCCACGCCTGCAAGGAATATAACAGCCCCCAAGAAGACAGGGAATAGCCATCGAAAGCACCTGACTGAATAAGAACAAAAGTAAAAAATCAAATAATAATAGATTTGAATTTGACCTGTAATGAATAAATGTCATAACAAATAATTTGGTTTCAATACTTTCTGCTATATTTTGAGTTTTGTAGTATTTAAAGCACTTGGCAATTTTGTACTAACTGTTTTACATATATATAGAGAGAGAGATTAAGTTTCTATTTTTGTACTGATGCTTTGTGTTTTATCGATTGTAAAAATACTTGTTAGATTTAAAATAAACAATTTTGATATTACTTTAGTTTTATTTTTATGTTTATTAATTATAATGGGCATAATGAGTTTCTAGTAACTTTAAGGTATAGCAGAAGAACGTGTAGTAATCTTTTTGAAAAAAGAAAGGCTCTTTTCATGTATAAAAGTTAGAGCCTCGTGTAATTTTAAGTTTACAATTGAGTGATTTTTAAGCAAATATCATAAACTGCTCAATTAGAAAATTTATAAAAAATATGTATAGTCAGTAGCAGAAGCTTTGCTTAAAAATTATTTAAGACTGTTCTCAAATCCAAAGGGCCAACTTTCTGACATAAGTTTTAATTCATTTTTGTTCGCAAACGCATGAAACTAGCAGGTGTTGTTATTCAGAAACTATGTGATCAAACTGTTTTTTTCCGTTTTCTTGTAAACGCAATAGATCTTTCAGAAAATACTGTCAAAGTTGGCATTTAGAACTGAACTTCCGAACGAAAGAAGAAAATCCAGTCAGTAAATGGAGAAAAATGCCGTATCACGTGATCAAAATCTCTTATAACTCAATAGGTAACTGGTTGATCAAAAAATGGAAAACACAGTTCGATTCCAAATCGCTTCCATGGTGAGGCTTTCCAATTTTATATCTTTCCGTTAAAAAATGAATTTGTAAATGTGTCAAAACGTTTTGTGCTCGTTGAGCAGAGCAGTTGAGAATAGCCTTAACTTCCCATTGCTTTTAGCTGTGACTATTTATTAAAAAAACACAGAAGCAATAAACAAGAATTGGCTTTGGCACATACCATAAAAATGTTTGAAATCAAACATATTACAAAAGAAAGCAATGATTTCATAGTACAGTAGACTCATTCAAATTCGCACATAATCGCAGATGTACACAATAAAACTTTTTCAGATGGAGGGTCAAAATGACAAAAAATTTTAGTTTTATATCATTCCGTATGTATTTTAATATGTAATTCTCGATATGACTGAACTCATGGTTTTTCATGAAGGAAGCATAAATTTATTTCTGAAAAAAAAAATCAAGATTTTGCTTATATCAATGGTAATCACAATCTTTTTAGCAAATATGTTTATGTAATAATCGAGCTTTTCTGTTATTAAGTCTGGCTAAACCTGAAGCAAAACTTCCTTTTTTCATGATTTTGATATAAATTAATTGGGTACCTTTAAGAGGAAAGTTTCTTTGAATAATTCGAGGAAAATGTACCTCATCTTGATTATGGATATTTAATTGTACATCATTTACTTGACCTTTACTTTTAATCATTTTAAAAATTATCTTGATTTTTATTATTTTAGTTTATTACTTTGCTTAATTATTTTACTATATTGCAAGCATTCATTATAATTTTGATTGCATTATTACATTCAAATTACATTTAAAAAAAAGTAAACAAATCAATGACCAGAAATCCACACAACCTCTGGTGCCAAGCTGTGCGGATTTGAGAGAGTCTACTGTATTTGGTTTCTTTTTTTTTCAGTTTAGTAATTTAGAAGTGTCAATTCAAAAGGATTGATGATTGTATTTGAGGAAATATTCACTTTGAATTTTTCTGACAAGTTATAATAATGGGTGCTGGTCCATTTTCAGTCAATATATGTAAAATGCAGAAGTGCATTTTCAAATTAATCTCTAGGGTGAAAGTGATATTAAAGACAATTATGATATAATTTAATGAGTACATTTTTTCTGAAATATAAAATTTTGAACATGTTACATGAAATCATTAGCGGATTTGGATAAATCCTACATTATATGAAAGACTGTCAAAATGAATAGACTGCAAGGACAGTGATGTGAATGGACTCTTTGAATGTCCCAGGGACCCAACCATTTTTTAAATGTGGGTGTAATTTCAAATAAAAACTAAATATTTATTTATATAAATATAATAAACATTTCTAAAATTAAGATTCAGACTTCTTTGACTTCAGGACTTCTTTGAAACTTAAATGATTTGAATTTACAACTGGTTTTTAAATTATTTTTCAAAAGCATTTTTGTTATGCAAATCAGTCATTCACATCATATGTATACAAAAAAAAAAAAAAAAAAAAAAAAAAAAAAAAAAATTCAACATTAGATTTTAGAAATCTGCAAAATAAATATATTTTAATAAAAATTTTCAGAGCATATTTTTTTTTTTTGGAGAAAAAAGATGAGATTGCTCTTATGAAAACTTTTAAAATTAACACATCCCGTCAGATGCGTTTTTGTGTTCTGTTTGTGCTCCATCATCAACTTATAAGTGTTTGATTTAGTGTAGTGTATTTCTGACATCTGCACTGATGAAGTAAACCACAAATGAAAGAAACCATAGTACTAAAGATTTACATAATTGATAAAACTCATTACTAAATTATTCTTGCTGGACCAATAAAACTGTATCACACATCACATTTTTTTCAACTTTCACATATAAACTGATGGACGACCAATGTGTATGCTGAGGTATAGAGAAATTGCTAATTTTCTAAACAACTTGCTATAGAAAAACTGGCGCTTTTATTAAAACAAGCATGCATTTGAAGCTTTATGTACAGTTGGTCAAAAAAAAAAAAAAATCTAATTTGAATAAAAAATATCATAGAGAAATGAAACTGGTATCAATCAACATGGATTGTCTATTTCAATTTAACCTATTAAAACTTTCCTTAGGGTTTCATCTACATGATAAGGTGAACACAAATTTTTAATTTTTTCAATGTAAACCTCCAAATTTGACCACAAATTTTTAATTTTTTCAATGTAAACCTCCAAATTTGACAATGCAGTTAGAAAGAACACACTCAACTACCCGAAGTACTATTTTAAGAGACGTTTCTACAATTGAAGATTTATTAGAGGTAGGAATTATAAGTAACACGAATTTTATAAACACTTTTTTAAGAGAAAAATCTTTCACTCTGAGAACTCATTAGTCCTATGTCTACTAACTCTTGGACTAATTGTGAAATGTCTTAAAAATTTGTAATTGGGCTAAATTGAGTTGTTTTCTTTCCGATTGTTATCAAATTGGGGGGGGTTATATTAAAAATATAAAGTTACTGTTCATTTTAATATGTAGATGACCCCTTGATTAAAAATTTTAAAGTCTTAAAATTGAAGTAGACAGCAATTTTATTTCACTTCTATAATTTGTATTAGAGTTAATACGGTTTATTTATTTATTTTTTTTGACCGACTGATACATTTTTTATAAAATAGTTTCAATATATTTACAGGCTTCAAATATATGCTCATTTTATTAAGTGAACCAGTTTTCTCTTAGGAGGCGTGCAGGATTGGTAATTATTTTATATCTCGCCAATGCACCTTAAACCTAAAAATACATGTAAATTTTGAGTATTTTCATGCTCAAAAATGAGCATATAGAGGTCAGTTCATACTCATTTTTGAAACATAGACATGCTCAAAAATGAGCACATAGAGGTCAGTTCGTACTCATTTTAGAAACATGGGCGTGCTCAAAAATGAGCACATACAGATCAGTTCATACTCATTTTTGAAACATGGACGTACTCAAAAATGAGCACATGGAGGTCAGTTCATACTCATTTTTGAAACATAGACATGCTCAAAAATGAGCACATACAGATCAGTTCATACTCATTTTTGAAACATGGACGTACTCAAAAATGAGCACATGGAGGTCAGTTCATACTCATTTTTGAAACATGGACGTACTCAAAAATGAGCACATGGAGGTCAGTTCATACTCATTTTTGAAACATGGACGTACTCAAAAATGAGCACATACAGATCAGTTCATACTCATTTTTGAAACATGGACATACTCAAAAATGAGCACATACAGATCAGTTCATACTCATTTTTGAAACATGGACATACTCAAAAATGAGCACATAGAGGTCAGTTCATACTCATTTTTGAAACATGGACATACTCAAAAATGAGCACATAGAGGTCAGTTCATACTCATTTTTGAAACATGGACATACTCAAAAATGAGCACATAGTGGTCAGTTCATACTCATTTTTGAAACATTGGCATACTCAAAAATGAGCACATGATGTTTCATTATTAAGTGTGTGCATGTTTTCAGAAATGAGTATATACATGTTTCAAACTTGAGTAATTTTGTTTCGGAGCCATTTTGACGATGCGGCATACTCAGATTTGAGTATTTTTTACTCATTTTTGAAAACGTCGTTTTTAGAGTGTAGGTCACATAAAGGGATAAAAAATTATAATAATTTTTATCTTCAGATGTATGGTGAATAAAAATAATCATAAATTAACTGTTTTGGAAATGAAATGCTATTCAACACGAGATTTTAATTACACATAGGCCTAAGAACATCCTTCACATCAATGTAGTATTAAGTGTTAAAGTGAGATTATAGCTGTCAACAACATAATAAAAAAATATTTTCTTATTTTGCAAATATTTGAATAAATTCATGTACTTTCACCAATAATCTAGTACGAATTTTCATACAAAAATTAGTGTACCTTTCATTGCTTTTAAAATTCATATTTTGTCTGGGAGAATGATGCAGGTTTCACATTCTGAAACATTTATAATTGAAAAGATTTCGTTACGTTTAGGTCACTTAAAAAATTAATACTTTTTAGCTTCAGATGTATGGTGAATAAAAATAATCATAAATTAACTGTTTTGGAAATGAAATGCTATTCAACACGAGATTTTAATTACACATAGGCCTAAGAACAACCTTCACATCTATGTAGTATTAAGTGTTAAAGTGAAAATATCGCTGTCAACACCATAATAAAAAATATTTTCTCATTTTGCAAATATTTGAATAAATTCATGTACTTTCACCAATAATCTAGAACGAATTTTCATACAAAAATTAGTGTACCTTTCATTGCTTTTAAAATTCATATTTTGTCTGGGAGAATGATGCAGGTTTGACATTCTGAAACATTTATAATTGAAAAGATTTCGTTACGTTTAGGTCACTTAAAAAATTAATACTTTTTAGCTTCAGATGTATGGTGAATAAAAATAATCATAAATTAACTGTTTTGGAAATGAAATGCTATTCAACACGAGATTTCAATTACACATAGGCCTAAAAACATCCTTCACATCAATGTAGTATTAAGTGTTAAAGTGAGAATATCGCTGTCAACACCATAATAAAAAAATATTTTCACATTTTGTAAATATTTGAATAAATTCATGTACTTTCACCAATAATCTAGAACGAATTTTCATACAAAAATTAGTGTACCTTTCATTGCTGTTAAAATTCATATTTTGTCTGGGAGAATGACGCAGGTTTCACATTCTGAAACATTTATAATTCAAAAGATTTCTTTACGTTTATGTAAAATAAAAAACAAAAAACAAAAAAGTATGATACTTTTTAGCTTCAGATGTATGGTGAATAATAATAATCATAAATTAACTGTTTTGGAAATGAAATGCTATTCAACACGAGATTTCAATTACACATAGGCCTAAGAACATCGTTCATATCAATGTAGTATTAAGTGTTAAAGTGAGAATATCGCTGTCAACACCATAATAAAAAAAATATTTTCACATTTTGCAAATATTTGAATAAATGCGTTTACTTTCATCAATGATCTAAAACGAATTTTCATACAATAATTAGTGTACCTTTCATTGCTTTTAAAATTCATATTTTGTCTGTGAGAGTGACGCAGGTTTCACATTCTGAAACATTTATAATTCAAAAGCTTTCTTTACGTTTAGGTAAAATAAAAAACAAAAAACAAAAAAGTATGATAGTTTTTAGCTTCAGAAGTATAGAGAATAAAAATAATCATAAATTAACTGTTTGGAAATGAAATGTTATTCAACACGAAATTTTAATTATATACAGGCCTAAGACTATCTTTCATTTCAATGTAGCATTAAGTGTTAAATTGAGAATATCACTGTTAACACCATAATAAAAATTTTCTCATTTTGTAATTTCTTATACTCTGAGCGAAATATTTGAATAAATGCTTTCACTTTCACCAATAATCTAGTACAAATTTTCATGCAAAAATTATTGAACCTTTTATTGTTTTTAAAATTCTGGGTGACAGGGAAAGTGAAGGAGGTTTTTCATTCTGAAACATTTATAATTGAAAAGATTTCGTTACGTTTAGGTAAAAAAAAAAAAAAAAAAAAAAAAAAAAAAAAAAAAGTATAATACTTTTTAGCTTCAGAAGTATGGTGAATAAAAATAATCATAAATTAACTGTTTTGGAAATGAAATGTTATTCAACACGAGATTTCAATTACACATAGGCCTAAGAATATCCTTCACATCAGTATAGTATTAAGTGTTAAAGTGAGAATATCGCTGTCAACACCATAATAATTAAAAAAAAAATTCTCATTTTGCAAATATTTGAATAAATGCGTTTACTTTCATCAATAATCTAGTACGAATTTTCATGCAAAAATTACTGTTCCTTGTATTGCTTTTAAAATTTATATTTTGTCTGGGAGAGTGTCGCAGGTTTCACATTCTGGACTATTTATAATTGAAGAGGTTTCTTTACGTTTAGGTAAAATAAAAAACAAAAAACAAAAAAGTATAATATTTTTTAGCTTCAGAAGTATAGGGAATAAAAATAATCTTAAATTAACTGTTTTGGAAATGAAATGTTATTCAACACGAAATTTTATTTATATACAGGCCTAAGAATATCTTTCATTTCAATGCAGCGTTAAGTGTTAAAGTGAGAATGTCACTGCTAACACCATAATAAAAAAATATTTTCTCATTTTGCAAATATTTAAATAAATGCATTTAATTTCACCAATAATGTAGTATGAATTTTCATGCAAAAAAATATTTTCTCATTTTGCAAATATTTAAATAAATGCATTTAATTTCACCAATAATGTAGTATGAATTTTCATGCAAAAATTACTGTTCCTGTATTGCTTTTAAATTTTATATTTTGTCTAGGAGAGTGACGCCGGTTTGAAACGTTTAGAATTGAAAAAATTTCGTTACGTTTAGGTCACATAAAGGGATGAAAATTATAATACTTTTTAGCTTCAGATGTATGGTGAATAAAAATAATCATAAATTAACTGTTTGGAAATGAAATGCTATTCAACACGAGATTTTAATTACACATAGGCCTAAGAACATCCTTCACATCAATGTAGTATTAAGTGTTAAAGTGAGAATATCATAGTCAACACCAGAATAAAAAAAGTATTTTCTCATTTTGCAATTTCTTACACCCTAAGCGAAATATTTGAATAAATGCTTTCACTTTCACCAATAATCTAGTACAAATTTTCATACAAGAATTATTGAACCTTTTTTTGTTTTTAAAATTCTGGGAGACTGGGAGAGTGGCGGAGGTTTTTCATTCTGAAATATTTATAATTGAAAAGATTTCGTTACGTTTAGGTAAAAAGAAAAAAAAGTAAAATACTTTTTAGCTTCTTTCTTTTTAGCTTAGTATGGTGAATAAAAATAACCATAAATTAACTTTCTTGGAAATGAAATGTTATTCAACACGAGATTTTAATTATATATAGACCTAAGAACATCCTTCACATCAACGTAGCATTAAGTGTTAAAGTGAAAATGTCACTGTCAACACCATAATAAAAAAAAATTTTTCTCATGTTGCAAATATTTGAATAAATGCATTTACTTTCACCAATAATCTAGTACGAATTTTCATACAAAAACTAGTGTACAGTCGTGGAAAAAAGAAAGTTAACACCCCTTACTAATTCTGCAAAAAATTATCGGAAAAGAAATTTACTGGTGCCCTACTATTGGTAATAAAGTCTACTTTTAAATGATGTATATAAAATTTGCTTAGGGGGCCATCTACATATTAAAACGAACCATAACTTTGTTTTTTTCAATAGCAGTACACAATTCTGACAGCATAAATGAATTCTAAACCCTTTAATTAGCCTAAAAACAAATTTTTGTGCATTTCGTGCGATAAGTTTCCGAGATATTAATTATTTTAAAACAAGCGTATTTTAGGGTCTGTATCCAAATTGAAGTTTGGTACTCGATTGTTGACCGAGAAAGCCCCCTTCTTGATCAAGGCATCTTAAGCGCCACTCAAGCAGTCATTGAAGACTGCTAGATTATAGGAGAGCATAAAAAAATTCAAAATATCTAGTTACTTCTACCATAGACGGCCCTTTAAACCATCATTTTGCCGTTTTTTAAGCATAATTTGAAAACTACTTGGACGAAAAATGTGAAATTTGAGATTTCCATAAAGCAGGACTTAATAAATCTAAATCCATCAAAAAATTGTAGGTTGCAATTCGTAATTTCTTCCAATATTAATTTCACAATTCATAATTCATATCATAAAATTATAAAAGTTGCAAATTCATCGTATTTATGTTTAGGCATTTTAGTATTATTGCTACATAAAAAATTAACACACTAGGAATATAATTTCAGGAGATATTAATAAAAATATGAAAATGTAATTTAACATTAGAAGCACTAAATTTTGAATGTTTATAATTCAAAAACTTAGCATTCAAATAACTTGAAATTTGGTGTCTAGGCATAGTTTGAAGATTTGAAATATCTTGTTAAAATTGGGTACTGCCATTGAAAACAAGTGGGTAAGTGTGATCACAGATCGCACAGAGGATTTCGTTTAATGTTTCTTTCAAAACACTATCCTTTTGCAAAATCTGTTAGCTCCACAATTCGCAACTAGGGAGTGCACTCTATTCTAAACAAACGTCTGCCCGACAAAACTCCATTTTAGAACCTATTCGCACTTATATTAGTCGAGGAAATTGGACCCATAAAACTTAAAATAGAAAAGCCCTCCTGGCCAAGTGGAAATAAAATATGAAAGGCTATTGTGCATAAAATGAAAGAGTGGCCAAAGGGTCGTCAAATGATATATCAGATGAGGGGTTTGGGGAAAAATTGCCCCCCCCCCTCCCTCATCCTTCAAGTGAAACTAGCTCGCAGTAGCTTAATTAGCAGCTAAGTTAGAAAAAAATGATTAAAAAACACAAGTTAGAGCCCAGAGGAGTCAATAATATAAGACTTTTTGGAAAAATTTATCATTTGTCGTGTAATCACAAGTGTTCAGCTATAAGTATGCAAAATTTCATATGCCCAGCTTAATTAGGGCTCAGTTATAAATAAGTGCTTATAATACAGAAGTTGAAGCCCAAAGGGTTAATTATAAGACTAATTCAAAAATTCATATTTTGTTTTATGATCTCACGCGTTCAGCTATAAGTATGCAAAATTTCATGTCTCCAATTTAATCAGGAGCTCAGTTAGAAAGAATTGATTAAAAATCACAAGCTGGAGTCCAAAGGTTTAAATATAAAACTTTTTCGAAAAAAAATTATTTGTCGTGTGGTCTCAGGTGTTCTGCTATAAGTATGTAAAATTTCATGTCGCCAACTTAATTATGGGTCTCATTTAGAAAGAATTGCTTAAAATATATATGTGGGAGCTCAAAGGGTTAAATGTAAGACTTTTTCAAGATTTTATAATTTGTCGCCTGGCCTCAGGTGTTCTGCTATAAGTATGCAAAATTTCAAATCTCCAATTTAAATATGGTCTCAGTTAGAAAGAATTGCTTAAAATACACAAGCTGGAGTCCAAAGGGTTAAACACAAAACTTTTTTGAAGTTTATTATTTGTCGTGTGATCTGAAGTGTTCAGCTATAAGTATGCAAAATTTCATGTCTCCAACTTAATTATGGGGCTCATTTAGAAAGAATTGCTTAAAATATATATGTGGGAGCTCAAAGGGTTAAATGTAAGACTTTTTTCAATATTTTATGATCTGTCGCCTGGCCTCAGGTGTTCTGCAATAAATATGCAAAATTTCAAATCTCCAATTTAATTATGGGCTGAGTTAGAAAGAATTGCTTAAAATACACAAGCTGGAGTCCAAAGGGTTAAATATGAAACTTTTTTCGAAATTTATTATCTGTCGGGTGATCTGAAGTTTTCAGATATAAGTATGCAAAATTTCAAGTCTCCAATACAATTAGGGGCTCTGTTAAAAAGAATTGATTAAACACACAAGTTGGAGTCCAAAGGGTTAAATATAAAACTTTTTCGAAATTTATTATTTGGCGTGTGATCTGAGGCGTTCAGCTATAAGTATGCAAAATTTCAAGTCCCCAATTAACTTAGGGACTCTGTTAAAATGAATTGCTTAAAATACACAAGCAGGACTCCAAAGGGTTGAACATAAAACTTTTTCGAAATTTATTATTTGTCGTGGGATCTGAAGTGTTTAGCTATCAGAATACAAAATTGCATGCATCCAATTTGATTAGGAATTCTGTTATAAAGGATTGCTGAAAATACACAAATTGGAGCGCAAAGGGTTAAATATATCACTTTAAATATATCACTTAAAATATAACACTTTTTCAAAGTTTTATGATTTTTTGTGTGGGCTCATGTGTTTAACTATAATAATTCAAAATTCCATGTCTCTAATTTAATTAGGGGCTCTTTTAGAAAAAATTGCTTAAAATACACAAGTTGGAGCCCAAAGGGTTAAATATAAAACTTTTTCAAAATTTTATGATTTGTCTGGTTGTCTCAGGTACTCAGCTATAAGTATGCGGAATTTCATGTCTCCAACCTTATTAGGGGCTGACTTAGAAAGAATTGTTTGAAATACACATGTGGGAGCCCAAAGGGTTAAATTTAAGACTTTTTCAAAATTTTAGGATTTGTCGTTTCATGTGAGGTGTTCAGCTATAAGTACTCAAAATTTCAAGTCTCCAACATGTATAGTTTCTGAGAACGGGCTCTGTGACGGACAGACCGACGGACAGACAGACAGACAAACAAAGGAGTGAGACGAATAGGGTTTCGTCAGATGAACGAAACCCTAAAAATGAAGTTTTGGTTCGTTTTAATATGTAGATGCCCCCCTAAGCAAATTTTATATACATAATTCAAAAGTAGACTTTATTTCCAATCGTTCGAACCAGTAACTTTCTTCTACGATAATTTATTGAGGAGTTAGTAAGGGGTGTTTACTTTATTTCCCACGACTGTAAATTTTTTTGCTTTTAAATTCATATTTTATCTGAGAGAGTGACGCAGGTTTCTCATTCTGAAAAAATTATAATTCAAAAGATTTCGTTACGTTTAGGTAAAATAAAAAGACAAAAAATTATAATACTTTTTAGCTTCAGAAGTTGAATAAAAATTATCATTAATTAACTGTTTTGGAAAAGAAATGTTATTCAACACGAAATTTTAATTAGATATATAAAAGCCTAAGAACATCCTTTACATGAATGTAGCATTAAGTGTTAATATATAT
The DNA here is from genome assembly GCA_963932465.1 of Maratus speciosus. Classification (NCBI taxonomy): domain Eukaryota; kingdom Metazoa; phylum Arthropoda; class Arachnida; order Araneae; family Salticidae; genus Maratus; species Maratus speciosus. Next base: position 431,775,183 of record OZ010793.1, on the reverse strand, counting down.
ATATATATATATATATATATTCTTATGTTTGCAACATCTTACACGTTCCGGTTACTAAGGTTACTAATCCGTATTCCGGTTACTAAGGATGTTTCAAGAGCACCTGAAACACCTTTTATCTCTAGAAAGATAACAGAAATCGTAAATTTTGATATGAAATTTAAATATAGCCGTTACTTCTTTTTGTAATGTAGTACCTTCTTTGTAAAAAACTAGTTTTAACTTCAAAATATCCGTATAATAATCTTTTAAAGTTTTATTTAGGAAATGTAATGTAAATCAAATAGTTTTTTTTTCTATTATTAAATGTTAATATATCGGTTAATTACCTAATTATGAAAATTCACAAAGAAAGATTATGTTTGTGGCATACTTGTGTATAGAGTTTATCAGTTCATTAGTTTTAGTCTAATACTCAAATGGTTTTACTGATTTTCACAAATTAAATAATATAGATTGTATTTCACATTAAAAGAATGACTTAGGTAGTATGACATACAAGAAATACAACATGATGTAGCAGATATAAAAAATCCAAGTGAATTGTGAAGTTTCGAATTTTGCAAAAAACAGCAACTATTTATGTTCCAATAACTCAACAATCACCAAATACAATATTTCTGTATTATTTTCCAGTGCATATTCGGATTTTGAACGCTTTCCCTTTCATGTTGTAATTCCGATTCAGGTGCTGGAAATGATGCTATGCATATCGTAATCTGACTTTTAGTCTTATGCCTATATAAACATTAACGGATGTTTCAACAACACTTGAAATATCTCATCTGTTCTGTTTTTTCTTAAGTTTATGCTTAATGTATACTTTACATAGGTCATGGAACTAAAACTTTATATTAATTTTTAATATAAATAAACTTTGCTGTGTTAGTCAAGAAATTTGTCATTAGCCTTTTGCAACTCAAAAATGATTTTTTTTCCCCCAATCAGATAAACTTTATTAAAAGAATTTTTTTTTAAATGTTTCTCCTATAACCCCATTCAGATTAACGTAATCTTTATATAAATGTTGGAAGTTCAGTCCCTTATTAAACTGGTCAACAAATTTGAACTTTTTCTCTTTCACGAAACCGAAATTAGTTGTTTCTTATGCGGTTTTTGTGCTGATTCCAAATCCAGTTTTAGATTTATTCCATCAGGTATTCTTTTTGAGATATTTGCATATTTCGATTTATTCAAATTAAGCAAATTTTGTTAAATTATATCCAAATGCAAGGCATAAAGCATTATCAGACTGGATTTTTTGTTTTATTTTATGATTACTATTTAGTTTACTTTACAAAAACGTAGTTTTTGAGACTATACTGATGTATGACGGTGAAATATTGTACCTAATTTGTATATCTATATTATAAAGGACAAACATATCTGTGCGTAACGCATATACTTCATTCTGCAAATGGCAACACTTTCAAATTTGAAATGAATTTTCGTTTTGCAATTTTCGCGACTGAAAATTCTTAAACTTCTACACATCGCACATTTTCAGTTTTTATACTGTCGTATAAGGGAAAAAATGTACTTTTAAATGTAATTTGTTTGAAAGCTGTATCTCAATTTATTTTTTAGATATTAATTTTCTTATAGTTTAGTTTTTAGTACCAATTTTGTAATTGTGGCAACAGAAGTATACTCCATTTCTATTAAAAGTAAAGGGTAAATAGTAGATTGCTTTCTCTTTTTCTGGTTGCCATTTCCTTATAAAAATTGAAATTAAAATACATGCTATGTCAAAAATACCGTCTGCGATAAAATCCGGTGAATTTTGGTTTTATTTCGTTTCTATTCATCAATTAAATGTTTTTTAGTTTATAGCAAAAATATTTTACAAACGATATAGCACTTTCTCTTTACGAAAACGTATTTTAAATAATTGTGTGACTTTCCTTCACAATTACTTATGTCGTATCAGAAAGCTGGAAGAAAGCAATTTTATTTATCAGTGTGTAATAATCAGTGGCGCCAACTTATATGGGCCCGTGGGGCGCGAGCCCACCCAATAATTTGGTAACCCCGCCCACCCAATTTCATTTGATTTAATTCATTATTTATTTATTTATTTATTATTTTATTATTCGTTGAAAGGAAATTTGGTTTTATTGACGTTCTCAAAATAATTTTGTTTGAAAAAAAAAAAATAAGGACATCCATTAGACTTACAGGAGTACTAAAAGTCCATCCAGTGTATAATTAAATTACTTTCGAAAATAAATTTCCTGCCTATTTTGCCATTTGTTTTAATGTCTTGAATTGATAAAGCAATTAGGTGACTAAACTGTATATTTTTCTTGGCATTTAGTTTTTTGCACTTTCAATAGTTAGCAATTTTTACCCGACTGCCAAGAAGGGTTATGTGTTTCACGCGTATCTGGGTATGTGGATTTCTTTATACCCTCGAAACATTCCAACGGTGGGATGGATTTTAATGAATGAGGTCTCTATCGATTCGTCTTAACCTTCCGATGGTTATAGGCTAGGTTTTGTTTTTATAAGTTCAAAATGGCGGCCGTAAAATACAAAATGGTGGTAGAGACGAAAAAAAAATTTTACGCACCCTATTAAGTGGCATATCATTGGATAGGTCTTTCAAAATGAAGACGATGTTTCATTGACTATTTTACAGTCAGAAGCTCCGTTTAAATATTACACAACCTGGAAGTTGTGTAGGTAGGATCTCTAACTTTACTGCAACACTAACCTCATCAAAACAGTGTTTATAGATAAGAACTAACAATTAAACATATCTTAAAAGTCATCAATACAAGTAAATAAAAAAAATAGGTAAGTAATATAAAAAAAATAGTTTCACATTGGTGAGAAATAATTAGTTCGGTTTTTAGTCGGGTTTTTTTATTTTTTAAATTTATTATATTATTTAAAATAAATATTAATGTACTTATAAGGAAGAATTTATAAGAATATAACTTAATAAAATTATTTATTAAATTATAAGGATTTTACATTTTGCTTAGAAAATACCTAATTTAACTTCCAATTGTCATCTTTAGTCATTTGCTCCTCCCGCGCTTCTGTCTGTACATACACACGTACTAAGGAGGAAAATTGTATGTGTTATTTTACTCAAAAAGTTTTGAGCCCACCCAATATTTTTCAAAAGTTGGCGCTACTGGTAATAATATTTTCCGAAGTTTGAAAAAAATGATTTCTGATAATGATTTTTGATAAAACATGGAGCTATTATAAACAAAAATAAGTAAAGGCATATGTAACATTAAATACCGGATTTTTTTTTCTTGTTTTTTTTTTTTTTTTTTTCTTTTGCGAGCTTCTTGAATGACGATACTGCTTTTTGTTGCGTTTGTGTATTATTCTTAGATAATGACATCATTTGAATGATTTTCTACAAAATTTTACTGCTTGACTACAAAATTTAAGAATTCTAGAAGCTCTATATAGATATTGTTTAGGAATGGAATATAAAAGTGGAATGCTTTGGAGGATGGAAATGACGTCATTTTATAAAAAAAGGCGTGTTTTTTACTTTCTTCTATCTTCAATAGAAGAAAGTATTGTAATCGAAATTTTTTTCGACTTCCGGTTTTCGACGGATTTGCATGTTTTAGGGGTCAGAGATTCCAAAAAACAAGTTTATAGAAAATGTCTGTCTGTCTGTGTGTCCGTCTGTCCGTCCGTCCGTCTGTCCGTCTGTCCGTCCGTCCGTCTGTCCGTCTGTCCGTCTGTCCGTCTGTCTGTCGCCATTGTACCATCAAAAAGTGTATGAAGTTATGTATAGAATTAAACCAAAATTTTATTATAAGTTTTTGGCTATGGCAAGCAGGTCCTCCCGGAATTTGGAAAAAATTCGCCGGTAGGGGGCGCTGATATAACAATTTTTGTGCGATTTTGAATATTGTACCATCCAAAAGTGTATGGAGTTATGCATAGAATTGAACCAAATTTTTATTTTAAGTTTTTGGCTATGGCAAGCAGGTCCTCCCTGAATTTGAAAAAAATTCGCCGGTAGGGGGCGCTATAATAGCGATTTTTGTGCGATTTTGAATATTGTACCGTCCAAAAGTGTATGAAGTTATGCATAGAATTAAACCAAATTTTTATTTTAAGTTTTTGGCTATGGCAAGCAGGTCCTCCCTGAATTTGGAAAAAAAATCTCCGGTAGGGGGCGCTATAATAGCGATTTTTGTGCGATTTTGAATATTGTACCGTCCAAAAGTGTATGAAGTTATGCATAGAATTAAACCAAATTTTTATTTTAAGTTTTTGGATATGGCAAGCAGGTCCTCCATGAATTTGCGAAAAAATCGCCGTTAGGGGGAGCTGTAATAGCTATTTTTGTGCGATTTTGAATATTGCACCATCGAAAAGTGTATGAAGTTATGCATAGAATTGAAACAAAAAAAATTTTTAAGTTCTTGGCTATGGCAAGGAGGTCCTCCCTTAATTTGTAAAAAAATCGCTCGTAGAGGGCGCTGTAATAGCGATTTTTGTACAATTTTTGTGCCATTTTGAATATTGTACCGCCGAAAAGTGTATGAAGTTATGCATAGAATTGAACCAAATTTTATGTGTTTATTTTTGGTCATGTCACGAAGGTCCTCCCTGAATTTGGAAAAATTCTGCCGGAAGGGGGCACTATAATTGCGATGTCTGTACCATTTTCATTATTGTACCATCGAAAAGTGTATGAAGTTATCCATATAATTGAACCAATTTTTTTGTGCATGTTTCTGGCTATGGCAAACAAGTCCTCCCTGAACTTGAAAAAATTCCGAAAGAAGGGGGCGCTATAATTCCGATCTCTGTGCCATTTTCATTATTGTACCATCGATCAGCGTATAAAATTATGCATACAATTGAACCAAAATGTTTGTCCTTGTTTTTTGGCTTTGGCCAACAGGTTCTCCTTGAATTTGGAAATATTGCGCGGTAAAGGGGCTCCGTGCTAGCGATTTTTGTATACTTTTGTTGATTTTTCGTAGTTCTATTGTGCATCGGCGGCTCATGCAGCGGCGGGAACTCGCTTCCTGCTATGCCGGCTATTCGCAAACAGCTGATAACGATAGAATAAGGAAAAATTAATAATTTTAACAAATATCATGATATAGATTAACTCGTTTTTAGTCCGTTTAATTGACTTGAGCAGAAATTTAAGATGAAAATAAAAGTTGGTATAGTATTGAACTAATAATATTGAAGTATTAACATGTGTAACTAGGTTTTGAAATATTAAGATGTATAAGATAGAAGAAAGTTTTGGGATTGGCACATCCAACTAGTTAATTCTTAAAACTGAAATATGTTTTGTAGAAGACGCCATTTCATCCCAGCTGCTTTGAAATTCTTCACAGGTGAAAAAAATTCTTTTAAAAATAACGTAGGGGAGACCGGGGCTAGTTGGCTACATGGGTAAGTAGGCGCAGTCCTCATGAATCGCCTGTTTGTTGATAGATTGCGCAACCAGTCACAGAGTACCTTTCTTCTTGCTTTTTACAATCCTCATTGTAGTTTTGCAGCGGTACCTACGTGGAGTGGATATTTATTACGATTTTTCTGTTTTTTGCACTCATAAGTAATTTTTTGTTGTTTCATTCTTTTTCTAATTTCTAATACTTATCTTAATAACTGCGATTTAACTCGTGCAGTTTTTCATAGTGTATGATTAACTGTACCTACCTCATATGTGATTTACTTGGATTATTTATGCTTAGATGGTTACGTCTCTTTGTGAAGAAATTTATTATGTTGCTAGTAGGCGCACTGAACACAGGTCAAGTTGGCTTGGTGTTTAGTGTGTGCTGGTAGCTTGAAAAACAGCAAACACCGAGAAAAGTCGTTGCAATGCACACTTTTGGGCAAACTTTTGGGCTTGCCCTAACGGAGACACTCGATTTTTTATTTGTGACAACTGTAACTCTGATGATGATATCAAGTAGGAAAGAAGTTACTCAATGTTAAGGTTTTATTCATTATTTTTGTGTCTGTATAATTTAGAATTTACATTGTACGGCGATAACGCCTTTGTTTAAACTTACCGGTAATAATGAAACTGATTTCTCTTAACTGCGTGCCTTATTTGAGTTTCATTTAAATTTTTATAAAGCGTGTGCCAACTTACCCCATAGGTATAGGCAACTTGCCCCGTGACGGGGAGGTTGGCGCACAATTTTCCTTTTAATTTAGGCTTCCGCTACGCATAAACTACAAAAGCTTCAAACACAAAACTCTGGGTATTTATAGCCCAATGCCTGTTCTTTAAAAGTACAGTTAAAGTTTCATAAAATACTTAAACAAAAAATTAATAAAAATCAATAATTAAAAACTGCGCCTACTAGCCCCGGTCTCCCCTAATCGAAATCACAGGCTGATAAAGCGCAATGTTTTACAAAAATTTACAGTGTCTTTATAGAAGAGCAGTGACTTACAATATGCATGCTCAGTTTGGAAGACTTTGTTTAAAAAATAGTGATATATATTAAAAAACTTGATGATTATCGGCTGGATGAATTGGTTTCGTCGAGTTATACAAGCAAACAATGAGGATTTTGGCAATAATAATTTGAGGTTTAAAATAATATCAGGCTATAATAATATCAGGCAATAATGTTTTTGTCCAAAATTCTCTTGAATAATAAAATTTTACTGCTATTAGGTAGATTTCGTAAGAAATACTACCTATTGCAGTCGTTACCATGGTGCGACTTTTGAAAAATTCCTTCATAACTTTTCATTATAGGACCCCAGGACCCCAGGAACCCAAAACCACCCCCACCTAAAAAGTTTATATATATATATATATATATATATATATTTTGTCCGCACAATAAAAGTCGCAATTATGCACGGATCGTCTTCAAACTCGCCAACAACTTTGAGATGGCTAATATCTCGGCGGGGATTGAAAATGGACGAAATCGGCCCAAGGGAATGGAAATGGGGAGGGTTCAAAATTTTGAATACCGTCGTAACATGATTCTGATAAAACCAGCCCTTTCAATGACAATACACAACAATGACAGGAAAAAATAAATATTTTTGGATATAGCAGTTGCCAACAATTAAAAAAAAAGCAATAAAATTCTCACCACAACAATTGCTTTTCTATAGCAAGTTCACGTGGAAAATTAAATTAAATAAATAGTTTGACGAATTGAAAACAAATTGAATATTACGTCATAAGTTTTCTAAGGCAAGATTTCCGCATGAAAAGTCAAAATGAAATAAATAGTTTGACGAAAAAAAAAAAAATATATATATATTACGTCAGATTGGAAAAAAAATGGACCTCAGCAGGTAAATATGTAACGTCATGTGAGTTTGAAAAAACGTATTAAAACATGATAAAAACCCGACTATGGAAATATTAACTTATTTTAACACTTTGAGGTTCCCTGAATTTGCTTTAGCTGTTTTTTTAAACCTATTCCATATACATGCGTGTGTGTTTTCGTGTATATTAGAATTTTCACAAAATGTTTAGCTCCCTAGAGCTCATTCTTAGTGAAAGAACTGGGTTTATCTCTAATCTTGATTTAAGTTTTGTTGGTGAATTTAGTACTGAACTTCGAAATCTACCTCCGCCTGTAGGCCCGAGCCGGCAGGGATTTTTCTTTAAGACATTCTACTATAATTTTATTAAAATAATAAAATTTGCTTAATTTATTTTTTTATAATTTTATATAATCTATATATTTAAAAATCAAGTCTGTTAGGTAGCTTTCATTACAAAAAGCTACCTATTGCAGCCCTTCGGAGGAAAGCGATTTCAAAAAATTTTGGTATATTTTCATCGATCATGAACCCCAGACCCCGAAACCACCCTCCCTTCAAAATTGATATATATATCTCTGGCCTATGTCACACTCTAACTCTCGTAATTATGAACCGATTTCGATGTAATTCGGTGTGTACGTAGTACATACCAATGTCTCGACCGAGTTCGTTGGCCAGCTTCATCCGCCGTTTTGTTTCAAAATGGCGGCCATTTAAAATTAAAAAAAAATTAAAATTTGAAATGTGGTACCAAAAAATTAAAAATGGAAAAATATTTTTTTCTTATGCATTTGACCTTTATACAAAGATTCCGGAGCAGTTTTTGTTTCGTCTATATCTTAAAAAAGTCCTTCCGGCCAGTGCCGTGAGGAAGAGGTAGCTTTCATAATCCTTATTTAAAAAAAGCCAAATTATATCATTCAAACACACGAAGCTCAATTTAGTGGAAACCGAATATAGGAGATTCAATACTAATTTTTATCAATATAATGAATGAGAATTTCGCGAAATTAGTCAGCTTTATCCAAGCTGCTTTTCTTTGAAGTAACATATATTTGGCTGCCAAATTCGGCAATTTCTTAAAGTGCCTGTCATTTTAAGACAACATGGTGGATGAGGCTAAGCAGTGAACTCGGTCGAGACCTTAGTAATTGCTGTGCACATGCTCACTCACATCGGAATCGGTTAATATATAGGAGTGCTGTCGCATGCAAAAAATCAGATTTTTCAAAATGTCACCCACAATAGAAATTGAAACTGCTATATCTGAGCCATTTTTTAAGGTAAAGACAAACAAAAAATGCTCCTGAATCCTTATATCAAGGTCAAATACTTAAGAAAGAAACCCTTTTCAATTTCTAATTTTTTTGCACCTCACTTTAAATATATATATATATATTTTAATTTAATGGTCGCCATTTTGAAACAAGATGGCTGATGAATCTGGCCAGCGAACTTGGTCGAGGTGTTGATGTATACTATCCACATGCCTTCTTACATCGAAATAGGCGAATACGTGTGTTATCGCGTGACAAATACAAGATCGTTTCAAAATGTTAGCCATGCTAGAAATTCAAAGTGCTATAAATCAACCATTTTTTAAGATATAAACAAAAGAACAAATTTTCAGAAACAAAAACTGCTCCGGAATCTTTGTATCAAGGTCAAACACATAAAACAATCTTTTTCATTTTCCAATTGTTTAATACCTCATTTTGAATTTTAAATTTAATTTTTTTTAAATGGCAACCCTTTTGAAACAAGATGGCGAATGAAGCTGGCCAACGAACTCGGTCGAGACATTGGTATGTACTATGTACAGACCAAGTTACATCCAAATAGGTTCATAATTACGCCTGTTGTCGCGTGACAAAAATCAGGTCGTTTTAAAATGTCAGCCACAAGATAAATTCAAAATGCTATTACTCAGCCATTTTTATTAGATATAGACGAAAGAAAAACTGTTCCGGAATCTTTGTATTAAGGTAAAACACATACAAAAAAAATCTTTTTCACTTTCCAATTTTTTTGGTATCTCATTTAAATTTTTTAATTTTTTAATTTTTTTAATGGCCGCCATTTTGAAACAAGATGGCGGATGAAGCCGGCCGACGAACTCGGTCGAGATATTTGTATGTACTATGTACACACCAAGGTACATCCAAGTCGGTTCATAAATACGCCTGTTATTACGTGAGAAAAATCAGGACGTTTCAAAATGTCAGCCACGCTAGAAATTCAAAATGCTATAACTCAGCCATTTCTTAAGATATAGACGAAACAAAAACTGCTCCCGAATCTTTTTATCAAGGTCAAACACATAAAAAGAAAATATTTTTTCAATTTTTAATTTTTCGGTACCACATTTGAAATTTAAATTTTTCTTAAAAATTTAAATGGCCACCATTTTTAAACAAGATGGCAGATGAAGCTGACCAACGAACCCGGTCGAGACATTGGTATGTACTATGTATAAACGAAGTTACATCCAAATCGGTTCATAAATACGCCTTTTATCGCGTGACAAAATTCAGGACGTTTCAAAATGTCAGCCACGCTAGAAATTCAAAATGCTATAACTCAGCCATTTTTTAAGATATAGACGAAACAAAAACTGCTCCGAAATCTTTGTATAAAGGTCAAATACATAAGAAAAAATATTTTTCCATTTTCAATTTTTTGGTACCACATTTCAATTTTTAAAATTAAAAAAAAATTTTAAATGGCCGCCATTTTGAAACAAAATGGCGGATGAAGCTGGCCAACGAACTCGGTCGAGAGATTGGTATGTACTATGTACACACTGAATTACATCCAAATCGGTTCATAAATACGCCTTTTATCGCGTGACAAAATTCAGGACGTTTCAAAATGTCAGCCACGCTAGAAATTCAAAATGCTATAACTCAGCCATTTTTTAAGATATAGACGAAACAAAAACTGCTTCGGAATCTTTGTATAAAGGTCAAATACATAAGAAAAAAATATTTTTCCATTTTTAATTTTTTGGTACCACATTTCAAGTTTTAAAAATTTTTAAAAATTTTAAATGGCCGCCATTTTGAAACAAAATGGCGGATGAAGCTGGCCAACGAACTCGGTCGAGACATTGATATGTACTATGTACACACCAAATTTCATCGAAATCGGTTCATAATTACGGGAGTTACAGTGTGACATAGGTCATATATATATATATATATATATATATATATATATATATATAGATATATATATATATATATATATATATATCAATTTTGAACGGAGGGTGGTTTCGGGGTCTGGGGGTCATGATCGATGAAAATATACCAAAATTTTTTGAAATCGCTTTCCTCCGAACGGTTGCAATAGGTAGCTTTTTTGTAAAGAAAGCTACCTAAAATGGCTGAGTTGCAGCATTTTGAATTTCTAGCGCGGCTGACATTTTAAAAGGTCCTGAATTTTGTCACGCGATAAAAGGCGTATTTATGAACCGATTTAGATGTAACTCCGTTTATACATAGTACATACCAATGTCTCGACCGGGTTCGTTGGCCAGCTTCATCCGCCATCTCGTTTAAAATTGGAGACCATTTAAATTTTTAAGAAAAATTTAAATTTGAAATGTGGTACCAAAAAAATTAAAAATTGAAAAAATATTTTCGTCTTATGTGTTTGACCTTGATAAAAAGATTCGGGAGCAGTTTTTGTTTTGTCTATATATTAAGAAATGGCTGAGTTATAGCATTTTGAATTTCTAGCGTGGCTGACATTTTGAATCGTCCTGATTTTTGTCACGTAATAACAGGCGTATTTATGAACCGATTTGGATGTACCTTGGTGTGTACATAGTACATACAAATATCTCGACCGACTTCGTTGGCCAGCTTCATCCGCCATTTTGTTTCAAAATGGCGGCCATTTAAATTTTTTTTAAAAATTTAAAATTTGAAATGTGGTACCAAAAAATTGAAAATGGAAAAATATTTTTTCTTATGTATTTGACCTTTATACAAAGATTTCGGAGCAGTTTTTGTTTCGTCTATATCTTAAAAAATGGCTGAGTTGCAGCATTTTGAATTTCTAGCGCGGCTGACATTTTGAAAGGTCCTGAATTTTGTCACGCGATAAAAGGCGTATTTATGAACCGATTTAGATGTAACTTCGTTTATACATAGTACATACCAATGTCTCGACCGGGTTCGTTGGCCAGCTTCATCCGCCATGTTGTTTAAAAATGGAGACCATTTAAATTTTTAAGAAAAATTTAAGTTTGAAATGTGGTACCAAAAAAATTGAAAATTAAAAAAATATTTTCTTCTTATGTGTTTGACCTTGATAAAAAGATTCGGGAGCAGTTTTTGTTTTGTCTATATATTAAGAAATGGCTGAGTTATAGCATTTTGAATTTCTAGCGTGGCTGACATTTTGAATCGTCCTGATTTTTGTCACGTAATAACAGGCGCATTTATGAACCGATTTTGATGTACCTTGGTGTGTACATAGTACGTACAAATATCTCAACCGAGTTCGTTGGCCAGCTTCATCCGCCATCTTGTTTCAAAATGGCGGCCATTTAAAAAAATTTAAAAAATAAAAAAATTAAAATGAGATACCAAAAAATTGGAAAATGAAAAAGATTTTTTTTTGTATGTGTTTGACCGTAATACAAAGATTCCGGAACAGTTTTTGTTTCGTCTATATCTAAAAAAATGGCTGAGTAATAGCATTTTGAATTTCTATTGTGGCTGACATTTTAAAACGACCTGATTTTTGTCACGCGATAACAGCCGTATTTATGAACCGATTTGGATGTAACTTGGTCTGTACATAGTACATACCAATGTCTCGGCCGAGTTCGTTGGCCAGCTTCATTCGCCATCTTGTTTCAAAAGGGTTGCCATTTAAAAATAAATTAAATTTAAAATTTAAAATGAGATATTAAAAAATTGGAAATTGAAAAAGATTTTTTTTTTTATGTGTTTGGCCTTGATACAACGATTCTCAAGCAGTTTTTGTTTCTGAAGTTTGTTCTTTTGTTTATATCTCAAAAAATGTTTGAATTAAAGCACTTTGACTTTCTAGCATGGCTAACATTTTGAAACGATCTTGTATTTGTCATGCGATAACACACGTATTCGCCTATTTCGATGTAAGAAGGCATGTGGATAGTATACATCAATACCTCGACCAAGTTCGCTGGCCAGATTCATCAGCCATCTTGTTTCAAAATGGCGGCCATTAAATTAAATATATATATATATATATATTTAAAGTGAGGTGCAAAAAAATTAGAAATTGTAAAAGGTTTCTTTCTTAAGTATTTGACCTTGATATAAGGATTCATGAGCATTTTTGGTTTGTCTTTACCTTAAAAAATGGCTCAGATATAGCAGTTTCAATTTCTATTGTGGGTGACATTTTGAAAAATCTGATTTTTTGCATGCGACAGCACTCGTATATATCAACCGATTCCGATGTGAGTGAGCATGTGCACAGCAATTACTAAGGTCTCGACCAAGTTCACTGGCTAGCCTCACCACCATGTTGTCTTAAAATGGCAGGCACTTTAAGAAATCGCCGAATTTGGCAGCCAAATATAAGTTACTTTAAAGAAAAGCAGCTTGGATAAAGCTGAATAATTTCGCGAAATTCTCATTCATAATGATTTAGTATTGATAAAAATTAGTATTGAATCTCCTATATTCGGTTTCCACTAAATTGAGCTTCGTGTGTTTGAATGATATAAGTTGGCTTTTTTAAAATAAGGAATATGAAAGCTACCTCTTCCTCCCGGCACTGGCCGGAAGGACTTTTTTTTAATCATCTCCCCTGAGCTTTCTACAGAACCAATTTTACTAATATATATATATATATATTAATTGGAAGCTGTTCATTTGTATATGTGCCTGCATAAGCCGATTTTTTAATAATCCCACTTTAATATTTTCATTTTAAAAATATTTTATGAAATTTCTTCAAAATGATCTTAATTAGATAGCTTTCATTATTGCAGAATTGAAAGAATAATGACGTTTATTTATCTTTATTCATGCCATTTTTTGATTTAAAAAAAATCTATGATTTAAATTTCATTGTATAGGGTTAAGTAGCGCAAAATCCCATTAGGGACATATTGCACCAAAATATTCTGAATGGAAAATGACGTACTGCTATTGAAAACACGCATTTTTCCTTATAAAGTTTCCATATTTTTATTCTTCTGCATGAGTGCTGATACTAATTTTGAGACACTAGGCAAAAGTCTTAGTTATGTGAAAATGACGTCATATTTAAATAAAAAGGACTAATCTCTTAGATAATACTAAACATTTTAACACAAATGCGTCTAAAAACCATAAATTACGGCAATTTTTATTCTTTGGTATTGAGATTAGTATCTGAAGTTAAGAGTGCGACTGTTCACATGTCGCATGTGAGAGATGTTGTTGACAATCGTGACTTCAAGTTTTGAGTTAAAATGAGTTTGAAAAAATCAAATTAAAATACCTTTTTTTTTAAACATGGTGAATACAGATATGAGAAGTACATATGTAAATTATGAGATGGTGGAAATGATGTCAAGTTTAGATTTTACAGGAAAAAAACTGATTCTATGAAACTAAAATAAATTTTTTCGTTTTGATTCGGGAAAACGAAGCATATGAGACTTAATTGACAACTTCATCATAAGAACTGTTTTTAATTTTATTTTACTGATTACATATCCGAAGTTTAATTTTAATAATTCAGCCAACTAGAATCACATCCCATAGGGGAAATTTTATTGTTCCTACCAGAACTATTAATCAATAATCTTCACATTTTTTTAAATTTAAAATATGCTATAGAAAGATACTATGAAGATATTATTTTCAAAATAGTAGTAGGAACAATAAAATTTTCTCTGTAGAATGCGACCCTTGGACAAATGAGTTTTTAGAAATAGTATTTTGTTAATTTTAGGTTAAAATAATATTTGTTTGAGAGTTAGACTAACCAATTTAAGATGCATTTTCTATTGTAACTAAGGTTTATTATAAATCATTAAACAGTTCCTTCTTAAAAATTTTCCTTTGTCGAAGTTCGACGGGTTCCACCTCGTTTTTCTATTAATGTTTCTTGAAGTCCAAATATTTCTGCCACACGAGTACGCTAATATGTTTCTAAACAAGTTTTTTGCACTGATTTTAAATCTGGTATCTGTTTTCTTCTATTATATCTAAATTTTGAGAAAAGCGAAACTTTATTTTTTGTTCAGAAATGCCAGAAATCGCTTTTTATGCTACTTTGTGATGTACTTCAACTACTTAGGATAGCTTTTACTACATTTTAATTTTTTTCCGATTATATAAATTGTTGTTTATGTCCCTGATAGGAATCTGACACTGTTTACCCTTTTCACAATGAGGTACACACCCGTAAAAAGCATCTTATATCAAACTTGTGTTAATACCGTACAAAAGTTAGAAATTCATTTTACTCAAAAACTAGACGTGATATGAGGAAAAACAGATTTCAGATTTGAAATAAGCATAAAAATGTAGTCTAGAAAAGCATTACCTAAATTCTGTGGCAACTACTTTAAAGATGATACTGATGTATGCATAACAACATTGAAAAATATGCAAATTAGGCTTAATAACTGAAATTTAAATGTTAAGTATATGCAGACCGTGACATTTATCTGAAGCAAATGGTCCAGTAGTCATTATCTAGAAAACGTAATACATTCTGACATTTATTGTATCTAAAACTTGCATAAAATAGCACAAAAGACCTTAAATTCGCATAAACTTAAATATACTAATTTCTGAAAAACAGAGCCATCTAGAGAAAAACGGAAAACATATTCGAAATCAGCGCAAAAAACTGATCTAGAATAAACTAATTTCAGTACTTGACAGAACCATTGTTGTCCTGTGTTACTTATTGCACAGAAAGAAGCTTTAAAAATTTGAAATAAATATTGAAATGTTTATTAAAGTTGTGGAATGTAATTTATTTTTTGCAAGACAATTTCTCACTACGAACTCGCATGCTGTGATCTTCACAAAACTTTCTATATCATTCTAATATATTAATGTAAATAGCACTTATACACATGAAGAATTATAGAGCATTTCTTCGAATTTAAGTCGGCGTTCCAGTGATGAATGAATTTTAAAAAAGCACGGTTCAACAAGATCCCTGTTCGAAATTCAAATACATTTGTACTAACAAATACATTTTTATTTAATAACTTCAAAAACCAAATCTGGTGCACTTCTACCAAACTGAGATACTGCTATAATGTTCATTGTAAAAATATAGTATAGCGCCTTCTGTTGGATGAACAAAGCCAAAATTGAATCAACATAATTTTTAATAAATATCTTGCATATTATTGGTGAAATTTCATCCTATATATATTGCTAAGAATCGGCGCCTCGGAGCAACAGTAGGATATCCATCTATATAATAAAAGCCGAAGTCATGTGACTGTCATCAACAGTTCCGGTCTGACCGCTTCACTTTTTATATGCCAAACGGACATTTCGGTACTTTTATATTAGTCGGGCGCAGGTGATAAATAGCCAAATATTCTTCCATTGCCATCATTTCATTAAAAATATAAACCTATCACTCATTTCATTAGAAGTAAATCTTTCATTTAAAATACACATATTTCATTTACCTCATTTAAAATACAATAAATAAATAAATAAATATTTTTCCAGCATAGGTTCTTGGCGAGAAAAAAAAATTGGCATCGTATTTTCCGGCTATCTATATCTTATTGCATATACATAAGCAATTTTTTTCTATATGCATACAATTTATTTAATCTAAAGAAGCCAATAATCTATTTTTATGTAGAAACAGAAGTAATTTCTATGTAAACAAATATTGTATAATATGTGTAAATAAAATGTTTATATGCAAATAAATACATATAAATAAAAATAAAAGTTCACCAGGGTTTGTTTTTATAGCTATTTATATATTTTATCAACGTATTTCACGTTCTGAAGCCCGAATTGCGCCAAGCTTAAAAAAAAATAACGCCCAGGCCCCTATAACGGAAAAGCACCTAAATTAAACAACTAATCGTAATAATAATAACATAAACTAAAATATTTCATTTCAACATGAAAGTATTGTTCCTAATTTATATTCAAATAAATATATATTCCAAGATAATTTTAATTGATATTAAGTTGACATCTTTCTATTTCACTTCATAAAGTAAACAAACACAAGAGATTCATTCCTCATAAACAGTAGAAAATATTAGACCATGGTGGTAATCATTCGCAAAGCAGATTCTCCAACAATGAATGGACAATATTCTTATGACGTCATAGTAGGTAAATTGGTGGCGCTAACGTTTGTTAACGGCTTACATTTACGAGGGTTTTATTTTGCTATTTATTTTAGTTACGTTACTATATTGCCATATTTATGAACTCAGAAATCAAATCTATAAAAGCAAAAGTATATATATTCATTATTTAGTTATTAAGTAGTAAAAATTTTTTTATAAATGCATGATTTGCAAAATTTAAATAAATTTATGAATACTAAAAAATAGCATTGAAGTAACAGCATGTTTAAGTAAAATAATTTTAATTTAGATAATTTACGAACAAATCTCAGCTTAAACACTTGAAATTTCACTCATTTTTACAGCTACGGAAATTAAATGGTATTTGTCAAAAAAGACGAAGTACGCATAACAACAAAAATGTATGAAATGTTATCAAGTTCGCAAAGAATTCTTGATTTCTCTATCAGAATCTTTGGACTCGGGTAAGGATTGAGCAAGTTAAATAGTTTAAGAATGAAAGTAACATGGTGCAATGCTTTGCATACATTTAATGGAGACCAAACTGGTCGCCAGAGGCGGCTAGTCTAATAATAATGAAATATGAGATGTTTGACTTACTGCTATGAATAACTGTGTTTGCATTTAGTGGAATAACTTCTGAAACACAAAGTTATATTTAATACTATATCTCAGATGTGCTTTATAAAAATTCCCTACTGCTCCTCTAGATGTAGTCACAGTTTTTCATAGCAGTAAGTCAGACATCTATCTCATTTTCGATGATTACTAGATGTCCTACTGTTGCTCTGAGGCGACGATATAGCTATCAGAGAAATCGAGTAAAACGCAGAACAGAAACGCCACCTACTGAGCAAGTCTAATCAACATCTATTTAAGTCAAGCTTTTACCGAATACGAAGTTTGATAAAATCTCTTCTCATAGATGCCTACTGCCTAGATATAGATATCATGGAAATTCAGAGAAAAAAATAAAACATAGCACCGCAGTGCCACTTGTTGTAGACCGGGGAGCCGGCAGTACAGACAATCACCTCATCGAGTTCTACTATTAGTTACATCTTGATTCGCATATTAAAACGCAATCGGTCTGCAAAGTCATATCTTGGTAGAAAACACCTGAAAACCCGATTTTAACGGCTGACTCGTAGGTTTACCATTGTGTATTCCTGCACCAAAAGATATGAAAACATGGAGGACTGGGAGGAGGAAAACACAATGATAAACCTACCAGTCAGCCGCTAAAATCAGGTTTTCAGGTGTTTTCCACCAAGATAGGACTTGGCAGACCCATTGCGTTTTAATATGTGTATCAAGATTTCACTAATCCTAGAATTTCATACGTGAACTCGATGAGGTGATTGTCTGTGCTGCCGGCTCCCCTGTCAATTGGGTTATAAACATCGAAACGTAATCAGTACCTACTTGTGTCAAAGTGTAACTAAATATGAAGTTTGGTGAAATTCCGCCCCTTTGATGCCGAGATATAGTCATCACGGAAATCGTAAAAAACACAGCATGGTAGCGTCACTTTTTGGGCGATATACACCCAAACTTAACGAACATAACTTTATATCATGATCTAACTAAAGTTTGATCAAGTTCCGTGTATTAATTCTTGAGAAAGTGCACACACAAAATATTTGCCACACACACACAAAGACAGACAAACAGACTATTATACAGATTTACAGACATTTTCCAAAAATACTCAAAACGTGTAAATCCATCGAAAAACGGAAGTTAAAAATATTCAAGATTGCAATATTTCTATCCTATGTATAAAAAAAAGTAAAATAAATATGATTATTTTTCTGTTATTAATCCGTTTATTTCTTATTCCTAATAGAAGCGTTAATGGATTTTTACTGGTTATACGATTACATGCCCGCATTTTAACACATTTAGAACCTTCATCTCTATCCTCTCTTCTGTGGTCAATGAACTCAATATTGATGAACGTATCTTAAAAATAAATAAATAATAACTACATCACTATTGTTAATACTATTGATCCTTTTCAGGTTCATTGCCAACATGTTATTGTTCTTATTCTGTAAGCAGCGAACTTAGATACTATAACTAGAAAACAGGAATTCTGTTTTTCAGAATTTAATGTCGCCCCTGGTGAAAAAAAAATATAAATATAGATAGTACAAAGCATATTTAAGTTTTTGGAATTAAAATACTCGCTTTTATTTTATATAAAATGACGTCATTTGCATCCGATTAAGAATTCCACATTTACCATCCAGTCTTAAACATCTATAGAAAAGTATACATATGACGTCACTATCGCTGAATAACACACAAATCCAGAAAAAAGCGATTTCGTCATTCAAGAAATTCGACCAAAAAAAAAAAAAAATCGGCTATGTAATGATTTATATGGCTTCATTTTTTTGTAACATTAGTATAGATTCTTAAAATTTTCATAATAGCTCCCTGTTTTATCAGAAATCATTCGTTGATACTTTTTTCAAAATAGCCCGTATTTTAATTACATTTTTTTAAGGTTTCGTTCATCTGACGAAAACCTATTCGTCTCGCTCCTCTGTCTGTCTGTCTGTCTGTCCGTCACAGAGTCCGTTCTCAGAAACTAAATACTTTGGAGATTTGAAATTTTGCATACTTCAAACACCTCACATCAAACGACAAATCCTAAAATTTTGAAAAAAGTCTTATATTTAACCCTCTGGGCTCCAACTTGTGTATTTTAATCTTTTTGTTCTAACTGAGCCTCTAATTAAGTTGAAGACTTAAAATTTTGCATACTTATAGCTGAACACCTCACATAAAACAACAAATCATAAAATTTTGAAAAAGTCTTATATTTAATCCTCTGGGCTCTAACTTGTGTATTTCAATCTCTTTGTTCTAACTGAGCCTCTAATAAGTTTAAGACTTGAAATTTTGCATACTTATAGCTGAACACCTCACATCAAACGACAAATCATAAAATTTTGAAAAAGTCTTATATTTAACCATCTGGGCTCTAACTTGTGCATTTTAAGATTTTTTTCTAACTGAGCCCCTATTTAAGTTGAAGACTTGAAATTTTGCATACGTATAGCAGAACACTTGCAATCACACGAAAAATCATAAAATTTTCAAAAAGTCTTATATTATTTACCCACCGGGCTCTAACTTGTGTATTTTAAGCAATTTTTGTAACCTCCCCAATTGTACCTGGTGGGTACTTTTCTAACTTTTGCCGACACCACTTTGACCACTCTTTCATATTATGCACATAGCCTTACATTTTTCAGTTCCACATTTTACCGCCAGTGGGCGCCTACCTATCTCGGGTGCTATAGACCAGATCCCCTCGACTAATATACCTACGGATAGGTTGTAAAACGGAGTTTCGTTCGGATAGAGGTTTGTGTAGAATGGAGTGCGTCCCCTGGTTGTGAAATATGGAACTAACAGATTTCGCAAAAGGATAAAGTGTTTTGAAAGGAATATTAAACGAAACCCTCTGTGCTATCTGTAATCACACTTACCCACTTGTTTTCAATTGTTATAGGAGAAATGGCAACAAAAAGATATAAATACTATTTTCCAACTATTTCCCCCCTACTTTCTATAGAAATGGAGTACTTGAGTTGCCAAAATTAAACAAATGGCGCTGAAAACTACGAAAAAAATTAATATTTCAAAATTAAATGGAGATGCAGTTTTCAAGCAATGTGCAGTTAAAATTACTTTTTTCCTCCTAAACGAAGGTGTAAAAATTGAAAATGTGCGATGCTTAGAAGTTTAAAAATTGGAATAGAGATTATCAGTATTTAGCCTTACAACGATACACCTGCTTCGTTTTATGGCTGGCTTTTGTAACGTAACTTTTTTTTTTTTTTTAGGAACGACACTTTTGCCTGAAAGAAATAGGGGCTAAAAAGAGAAAGTAAGGGCAAAAAGAAAAAATATTTACTTAATTGCGCGCAAGTTGGCATATTTTAGTGACAGTGGTATGGCTCGACAGAGAATGTGATCATTATATGCCTTTATTGTTATCCACATATGATTAAATTTACGTTGTTGCCATTAGAGTGCCTTTTTAAATAAGTGAGTAGCGAAAAACGCATGGTCAGATTGGAAGCTTTTGCCTAAACAGTGGAATCTCACATTCGAAATTTTGGCAATGCCCGCCTAAACATATTCGATTAGAGAACTGAAACAAGTCAACATTCTATTAGCTTCACTATTTTCAGAAATGACTTTTTTTTAAATTGTAAACCTTCCTTGATGTACTAGAGTTGAAAGATTACATGTAAATACGTTCAATGGTTATTGAAAAAAAGATCCTTATTTAACACTTTCCAACATAGTTAAAAAATGCTTATGAATTCGGTTTGTCTGTCCGTTTCTCTGTGCTCTAACTCGAGTAAATATACTCGGATTTCCATATAATTGATATATGTTATTGAGGTTTATCATGGAATATCATGTTCGGTATTGAAGAGGAAGTGTGTACAGTCGTGGAACAAAAAAGTAAACACCCCCTGCTAACTCCGCAACAAATTATGGTAGAATAAAATTACTGGTACCAAACGATTGGAATTAAACTCTACTTTTAAATGATGGATATAAAATTTGCTTAGGGGGTCGTCTACATATCCAAATGAACCCAAACTTTATTTTTAGGTAGATTTCGTAAGAAATACTACCTATTATATTCTCCCCTATGTTGGAATTTCTGAAAAAAGTTTGCAGATCTACGCCGATCCAGACCCTTAGAACCCAAAACCATCCCCAGTCTAAAACTTTATATGGACACGATAACTTCCACAATTCTACACAAATCTCTTCCAATGTGATACATAAAGTCAAGGGGCAGAAAATCTGATCCAGTTCGTCAACGGTTAAATCGGACCAAGGGTGTGGAAATAGAGAGGGGTTTTGTGAAAACCGAAAAAAACCCATAACTTCTTAATTGTTATACATATCAAATCATTTTAAAATTATTATTACTTCTAGGAAAAGGACCAAAAATTTACGTATCACAAATTTTTGATAAAATTAAAAATGGACTCAAGGGGCAAATAAAATAGAATTTTAAGGAGAAACAAATTCATAACTTCGCCAATTCTCAAGACATCAAATTCACTTAAACTTATTATAAATCTTCTTAATGCTATCAACAACTTTTATACTGACAAGTTTTTGATAGAACCAATTCTTACTGAAAAAAAATAAAAACGAAAATAAAATAGAAAGGGGGGGGGGTGAAAAAATTTTAACTTCGTCAATTCACGAGATATCTAATCCGCTTAAATTTATTATGCATCTTCTTAATATTATCTACTACTTTCATATTGAAAAGTTTTTGATAGGACCAACTCTTACAGCAAAAACAAATTAAACACAATTAAGGGTTGACGAAAAGTTATCGTATTAAGGGTGTACTCAAATCCAAACTGCTCATTTTCTGAATCATTTTTAAATTCATTTTTGCCCTCAAACGCATCCAATAGGCAAGTTCTCTTATTCAGAAACTTTATAATGTGCCGTGTTGGTCGATTTTTTGATAAACGCAGAATATATTTCAAAAAATGCTGTAAAAGTGGGCGTTTTGAAGCGAATTTCCCGAAACGATAGTGCTGTGAACGAAAAAAAAAAGGGTCGTACTGAGAAAACAATTGTTTGTAAATCAAGTTCTAATTCACTGAACGAAAAACAAAACAACAGGTCCTTTATAAATCAAAAAATTACGACCCCTTCAAAAAATCACGTCAGCAAGTTTCATGTTTTTACTTTTAAAAATGAGTCCGAAAATGTGTGAGAAAATTTCGAGTTGTTGAGCGTGGAAAAATATTTTTTTGAATACCGCCTTTACATGCTTCTGATAAAAACAGCTCTTACAGAAAAATGAAATTAAAAAGTAGTCAAAAGCGACCAAATAAAATTGTTAAACTGGGTTTATATCTAATCTTGATTTAGTTTTTGTTGGTGAAATTAGTACTTAACTTCGAAATCTACCTCCGCCTGTAGGCCGAGCCGGCAGGGATTTTTTTCCAATAGTAATACCCCAGTTTGACATCATAAATAAATTCTACACTCTTCAATTTGCCTTAAAAAATATATAAAAATTTTCATGAAATTCGTACGATCAGTGTCAGAGAAATATAATTATTTTAAAATGAGCCTAAATTAGGTTGCTGTGTCCAAATTGAATTTCGGTACTCGATCGTTGAAATGCTACAGAATGACTATGTCACCACTTCTATTAATATTATTTCTTCCCAATATAAACATTTCACTCGCTTAATATATTTCTACTATTGCCAGCCCAGATGTTTCTATAAAATTAGTAAAATATATATTTTTCGAAATTATGCTTTTCTGCGCATCACAGACGGCCTCATGTTGACGTTTTTTAATCATAATTCGAAAACTACTTGGAAGAAAATTTTGAAATTGAGAATTCGCATAAAGCAGAACAACTTGATATCATAAGATATCTCTAGAAGGAGGAGGTTTGTCTTTCGATATCGTTATCATTTTTGATCCAAACAAAATTTTCTTTTTTTGGTCTGTTATCTTTTTCTTTTATATTCTGTTATCTATTTTTATAAAAATACAAATTTGTTATTGAAATCATTAAATGATTATAAAATCATTCCATTCCAAAATATCCCAACATTCGCCATTCCTATTCTTCTGCCATATCCGTATATAATTCGTTGTTAGAAGAGCCATAGGTTCGAAATGATACTTGTTATCTTTACTAGTAAAAAATGGGAAGAATGTTGTCTTCCTGTTCTGTTTATAAGAAGTTCTGGGTACCACCGTGTAGGAAGCAACTGCAAGAAGACAATATTACTGTTGAATGCATTATGTAACAAAAAGCTATATTATTAAATAATTTTAAAAAGTGAATATTTCTTTAAAGTTATTTCCTATATGAAAATGATATTTTATTAACTTCTTCTTTCCATTTAAGGGGGCTCCGGGCTTGAAAACTTTTAAAAAAATTGATTTTTTTTTTTTTTTTTTTAGTATCTATTTTGATTATTCAATTACTTCTGAACACAGTGCACAAAAAACCGCATACAAATATCTGCATTTTTAAAGGATTTATAAGCATTTATGCAAAACTCACTTTCATAGCCGCACCCATTTAATTGCAACTTTAAGTCGCGTTTTCTCAAAACTTGATTTTTGACGACTATCCGTAAGATTAAAAAAAAAAAAAAACTATTTGATGGAATGGCTTGATTTTTTTTGCATGCATATAACATCATTATCTATAGAATGAATTAACATATTTTAGATAGCTTAATATTTTGAGTATTTATAAGGGGAAAAAAGTTGTATTTTTTAGGGTTTTTAAAATTTTCAAATTTGAGAGTTTTTTTAAAAAGGTTTCCTTTGAGTGATAGTTATATCCTTAATTCATTCTATAGAGTAAAGTTTCCTGATCATTTTAAAGCAAAAATTAGGTTCTTATGACAATTCAACGTTAAGATATCTTACGGATGGTGATATGACACCTAAATTTTTTTTCGAAAATTGTGTTACATAAATTTTGCTATAGTTTTTATTTTATTATATTTAAGTACTTTATTTTATAATTTTATAAGACTACAAACCCACCTTAAAAATATCACAAAGTTTAAATGAGTTACATTGAATACTTCTGTTTTTATATGGATTCGAAGCGAGAGCTCTGTTTACATGTTTTTCGGTATCGATCAAGCCCTGAGCCTCCTTAAATCAGTAAAGTATGCGAATAATAAATGTATTTCCATATCTGTATCAAGGTTCGCACACTCCTTGGAATTTCCAAGGACTCTGGTACCAATATTAATGATAAGAAAATTTACATCTAATTTTTAAAACACAGAATTCACAATCACCGCTTTTATTCACGTATTTTTCAATATTTTATTGCAGTGAAATACTTTGAAAATACTGCAAAAAATTAGTGGTAAAACTGTGCGAACCCTATATATATCACTGCAAGCGTATAAAAAAATAAAATAAAAAAAATGTTTAAAAAAATGTACGCCCTAATAACGATATCATTAGGCGGAGGGTGTGTTCGAGGAATGATAACGTATGATATCGTAAAGGGGAGGGGGGAAGGGTTACAGATTTGCCAAAAATTTGATAACGTTACATATGTTCAACCCCTAAGGTGAAGTGAAAAAATAAGTCATGCAGACGTTAGTGGGACGTGGATATGTAACTCAAGTACCATACGCATCACAAGGTGACTACAAAACAATGACACTTTCGATTCGTTCCAAAATGGGACATATCGACTTCACAGTGATGTCTATGTGATGTATAACCCGCTTCATGTGACGATTGCATGTGACTACACATTTGGGTCTCGATGGACTCGGTGCTTATATCGTTTTCCCTTTTCATTTCTCTTTCTTTTTAAGTAATTCAATAAGTTTAATTTTTTTTCTTGCACTCTGTCGTTTTAAAAAGGTTTTACTTAGGAATTTAAAAAACAGCTACTTACTGGTCACCTGATAAATAACAATCTTCTAATTTACCATTTTCTTCTGTTGTTATTAAAATTCGATTCCCATTGTCTTCCATATAAAGCCTCATAAAATTCTGTTGTGGCTTCCTTATTTTCGGCCAACTTTTCACATGTCCCCCACTAACAGCAACCGAAAACAAGAAGCATGTAAAAAGCAAGATAAGTTTCCTAATGGAACACATAATAAATGTTTAAGGTTTGTCGCTCCAATTTCGTGTTTATATATCATTGCTCTCTAAATTCCAAGGAACCGATAAAAAAAAGCAGCATTAAGTACTCACGTGCGGGTGATTGCTGCCCGCATGTGTGTGTAGGGTTACGGGACCTCATCTTTTGGTACTTTATCATCTTTTTTTTAGGTTACGTTTGTTTGATTACGCTACATGTGAGTTTGTCTGCCTTCCCGTTTGATGTGATTGTTAAAATATAATAGGAGAATTTTCTCTCTCAGAACGAACATTTTCGAAAACATTAAAACAAATTTATGTGAAAAAAATAAAGCCTTAGTGCATTAAATAATATGTAAAAAAATATATATAAATGAGTTGCTTAATTGAGATAAGGGCCTTTAAAAATACTTTATAAAGTGAAACATTTTCGTAATTTAAAGGGGTCCGAGACACAGAAATCATCAAATTTTCGAAAAACATTTTGTTGCATTAAAACAGTCTCTGTTTTTTCCCGCTTAAAATGACGGTTAAATTATGTTTCTATCTTAATTAGGACAGGATATATTAATTTTTCGTTTTGGTTTGTTTTCAAAATCTGGCTTTCAAGCAATGGTTGCCATGGAAGCAACTTCTTGTGAAAACGCGTTTTTTTGAATGATGGGTTTTTTCACCATTTCTCGTATTTAAATTGCTATAAGTCAAGAACAGTTAAAGGTAAATGGTTAAAACTTGGAACACTTTACATGACCTTTCTCAATTGTTTTACTTTAATTTTGATTCATCAAATTTGAAAAAAATATTTACTTATGAAAATGTGATTTTAAAAAAATAAATTACATCATATATATATATATATATATATATATATATATATATATATATACATATATATATATATATATATTATTTTTTACTTTAAATATTTTTAATTTCTTTCGAAATTAATATTTAAAAAAAATACTGAATTAAAATTAAAACTTATATATTTATGTTTAATTAAATGAAAATTTTTGAAGTTTGACAAATAATATTTCGAGTTATAAAGATTTTAAATTTGAAAATAAATTTAAAGTTTAAATTTTTTGAAAATTCTTTTGAGAGGTTTTGTGATATGATTTTGTTTACAAATTACATGGTTAATCATTTGAAAAAAAATCAAAGTTCTTTCTCGGTAAATATTTTTTTTTTTTTTTTAACCGTTTGGAAAAATGGTTATTGTTCTCGTCAGGGTAGGAAATCAAAAGCACATCTGAAGGTTTTTATTGGTTTAATCCGCATTTTATTCGTTTTCTGATTGGTCTATACAGTTATCTGTATTTCGCTTTACTTTCAACAGAGATACCTTCTGTTGCCACAATAACAAAAAAGTAATAAAAACTACAAAAAAAAAATTAATAACTCCGAAACAAATTGAGATATACAGCTTTCAAACAAATTGCATTTAAAAGTAATTTTTTTTCTCTATCCGACGGTGTAAAAAGTAATATTGTCGGATATTTAGAAGTTTAAGAATGAAATTTCATTTGAAATGGGTAGTCAGATTTCTTGGAAATCTGACGATGGAAAAGCCTTTTCCCGAACAGCCAATGAAGTGCTTGGATAATACGTAAGTTTCAGGTGGATAATAACTAATGAAAATGAAAGAAAATGAATAACAATTTCTGTCAAAGAGTTAATTTTAATTTGTAAGATTTACACGTGAAAAAAAAATCGAATAAGCCAATAATAAAAAAAAAGGACAAATAGGACAGGAATGAATACATATAAATATTTCGCACCAAATACGAGTCGCAGGCGATTTTTGTCGCTTGGAATTTTTACGTGTAATAACACTATTAATGTTTAATTCATGGCGTACGTAATGTATGATCAACTGCGTGCGATTTTTTATGTCTTAAATTTTAGTCTTTGAAAAAATCATTTTCCAAATGGTCGTTGTAATTTGTTAAATTGCTTTTTTTTTTTTTTTTTTTTTTTTTTTCTTTTAATGTACTCCGGATTTACTTAGCTTACTGTAAGTCCCAACAAGATTATTAATCACATGCAAGTATTAAAGGCGGCTTACTCTTTTCCAGCAATCTTTCTATTTTTTAAATATTTTTATGGCATTACTTTTGCAACTTAGCAGCTAAATTTTACATTACTAGGGGGCTCTGCCCCCTACGAGCTTCGCTCGCCAACTCCCGTTTGGATTCTAAAAATTCGTAAATTTGATCGGCTTACAGAGATTACAGAAGTTTGAGTTATAATTAAAAAACCAGTGACGATATCCTTGTAAAAGGGTTTCCATTTATTTCTCTTTTAATGAAGAATTTTAAGACCAAACAAGCTGCTGTGAATTGCTGTTTTCATGTTTGACAAAACATGCCCGCTTATAAGTCAATGACCAATATCGCCAAATTATATAAATCGCCAAACCACTCGCCAAATTATACAAGTTGACGTAATTTTTATTTTAAATAATGAAAGAACAAATAAATTAGTATAAAAATACAAATACAAATAAAACGTCGAAATAAAAATCCCTAGATGGCGTAAACACATGTAACTTCCTTACAGTCAAGTGAATGTAACATTTACGATCAACTATGATTGGCTTTTAATCTTAGTCTGGCGATAGATTTTTGGTCGATGGGATAACCAAGTAGTACCGTTATAATTTACCACTCGAAAAATGAAAAAAATGCTAACTGGCGAGTTAAAAGAAAAAGCTATTGGCCGGATTTTAACCCAGCTAACATAAAAGTACCAAGAATTCTTTGCGATCATGGCAAGTTTTATGTAGTTTTACTCGAAAAAGTAACTTTGATTCTTTAATCAAAATGGAAACCTTTCTTATGAAAAACGAAGGAACTGTTGATGATAGTCACATGACTTAGGCTATTATTATAGAGATTGTTTTCAATTCTAAAAACAGCGCAAAGAATAATATTTCCTAACGATTAACAATTTATTTACACATGACTATTAAAAACATGAAAAAAACCTTAAAATTACTATTAAATGAGTACGAGTTAAAAGCAGGAAAATATTGAAAATTATGTCTTGAAAATTGTATTCACACGTGAATATTAAAAGAGAAAGGAAACTTTAAAACAATAAATACATTAATATGCGCTTAACTCTTTCAGGGACATGTTACTTCTATTCGCAAAATGTTGAAATCAGTGAAAGACACCAGAATTTATGACACCAGAAATTTCTAAACTTGAAAATGCTTTTGTTCACTTACTTAATAAAAGGAAAATTTTCATTCCAATATTCTGGTGCCAATATGGCATTTAAGAATTAAAATTAAATGTTTCAAAAATGAACCGCCGCCCTTGAAGGGGTTAAAGCAGTAAATTGTAGTAATTGTAGTAAATTCTATTATATCAATCGTTTTATAACGCTGTTAAAAAATACCGGTCGGCAAAGACTCTGTTTACTTAATTCATTTTATTTTAGCTTCTTTTGAAATGTTTAACTGATCTTCTTTAACCAAACACAATAACAACCATTGGATGTCTTAATAGCAACTGATTCGGCATTAAATTTTCGCAATCAAAGGGAATTGAATGGAAACCCGTTTACAGGGAGATCGCTATAGGTTTTTTCATTATAATTCAATCTCCTCTAATGTTTTAAAAACCGATCAAATTAGCGCGCTATTAGATTCTGCGGTGTCTGAACGGGTGTTGCCGAGCGTAGCTTGCAGGGCGCAGAGCCCTGTAGTGATCTAAAAATTACTAAATTCCTATGTATAGTTCTTGCACCTATAAAACTTTTTTAATGGAACGATTTCGACCAACTTTAACATTAAATATCTCTTAAAATAATTCTTCGATTTGAAAACTGTCTGCATCAGCGTGTTTATCAAACATTTCTCTGTAATACCACTGATTTTCGTATATTTGCATGCAGTAGTTTTCTTAATATGAACGAAGAAAGACCGCCGGTCACAAACAATTAAAAACCGGCGGCGGTGACAGCGTTAGTTACTTTTTTTTAGAATAGAGAGATTCGATATCATTGTATGTACATTTTACCGGCATTTCCAGCGCCGCACTAAGCATTTGCATTCTCACTAAATGATAGTGATAAATCTAAAAATAAACAATTTTTTTTCTAAGTTTTTGGCATATGATTATTTTGATATTGATTGCTTGAAAAATAAGGACATATGTCAGTAAATAGTTACTGATGATTATTTTTATAAACAAATGGGGGGATGCAAGCTACATGTAACATGCGAAATTCACCTTCGAAAATTAGAATGCAGTTGCGACGAATCTGTAAACTTCATTTTTAACAACCATTTCAGGAGTTTTCGCAAATCGTAAATTTCAAAGTTAAACAATTCAAAGTTAAATGTGACACCCCACCCTCTTGTCATTGGACTCCTGAGCTGTTTAGCTGTAAGAATCCCCACTATAAGCCAAAGAAAATGAATAAATTATCTAATCAAATGAAAATAAATTCATAAAAAAAGTTTTACATCTATTTTATTGTACCAGATTTTCGCTGTTTTTTGACTTTTTAACTTTGAAATTTACAATTTGCGAAAAATCCTCCCATGATGGTTAAAAATGAAGATCATTTTCGGATAGAGCTCTAAAAATACATAAAAGTCAATTATTAAAAGCTAAAAAACACAACCATTACAGGCTTGTGTTATTTTCGTATTTGTTGAATTTCTAAGTACCATACATGAGTTGCTTTATTCTTGGAAGGAAACCCATGTATGGACAGTTTTAAAGCTATTAGGCCAAAACAAAAGAAATGTCGGCTTTTTGAGATAACCTTTTGTACAGTAAACTATTGTTACAGGAAAAAAATAAAATAAAAAACCGGATAACAGGATAGATTTTTGTTATCATGTGTTATGAATGTTCTGTAAAATGCACTGTTAAATGTCAAAAGCAAGACTTACAGCAATAGTTAGGAAAACTTTGGTTTTTGAGTAAATGTGCTTTTTTTTAAGTTTTAGTACGAAATAATTAGATTCATGAACTCGGAACTAAAAGGATACATTCGGTTGGTTGTGTTTATGACGGCCAATTATCAACACGAGGGATATAGGCCCTAAGAGGGGGGGGGTGCCCTCCGTGGGGGTCTTTCTAAGGGAACCTAATCCGTATTTACGCATGGAAATCCACGGTTCGACGAAAACCACAAAAACTCCGAACGATTAGGTCGACGGGCGCGATTGGGTTCGAACCCAGCACCTCCCGTCTACCGGCTTCTAGAGCAAAGGATACATTCGAGTCTTAGCCGTTGAACCATTTCTGTATAGTGCATATTCTGTGTACAGAAATATATACTGGAAAACGGGACACATATGAACAACGGGGCACATGTCAACAACGTCCGTTTCATAAGATAAAAATATAGAGTTAGCAGTAATGAAAGACCAAATTAAAAAATAATAATAAATTCAAAACTATTATACATTTATAATAAGTGATATATGAATATCAGTGGCGTGGCGTCCGGTCATCGCTGGATGCGGCGATGACCAAGCAATATTTTAAAACTCTTAATAAGCTTTTAAAACTCTACGATCCAGTTTTAGCAGAACATTTGGAGTTCATGTATAAGTGAAGGTAAGATTTAAAGTTTCTTTTTTGAACATTCAACCATTGAATTTTAAAGTTAATAATTTTTCACCACAAACTTAAATAATTGCGATGACCACCGAAAATTTTCACGCCACGCCACTGATGAAAATAAAAAGAAAAATTCTTTCTTTTTCTTTTTTTTTTTTTTTTTTTTTTTTTTTTTCGCTCAACGCTAGATTTGACGTGAGGGTACCGATGATTTACCGTTATTCATACGGCCACTAAGATCCCCGGATTTTGCGCCATGTTATTTTTTTCTCTACTAGGGGGCTCGGCCCCCTACGAGCTACGCTCGCCAACTCCCCGTTCAGACACTGCAGTCTCTAAAAGCACGCTAATTTGATCGGCTTTAAAAAGATTTTGGAAGATTGAATTATAAATAAAAAAACAAAGGCGATCTCCCTATAAACGGGTTTCTATTCATTTCTCTTTGATTGGGGAATTTTACGGAAAAATCAGCTGCTGTTAAAAGATACAATGGCATTTCAAAATCATCTAATATAAAATGAATTAAGTAAACAGAGTCTTTGTCTCCCGGTATTTTTTAACAAAGCGAAAAGAAAGTCCTTTTAAATAAGACATTTTAAATATATCGTTTTTAATCTGACGTAATTTTCACCAAACTTTTCTTTCCCTTTTTAATATTCACGTGAAAATACTTTTATTAGAAATGAAATATTATTTGCGCTGTCCAAAAAAAAAAAAAAATAGTTGAAAAGTTCATCTCAAAATATCAAGTAAATGTCTCGCGCTATTTTTAAATTTAAACTGTTTTGCAATATTATTTTTTGTTCATTTTACGTAATAAGTGTAATGTGACGTAAATGTGATGTAATTTCTCCTATTTAAGCCTTCTAACGCATGTTAATGAATTTATTATTTTACAATATTCTTTCTCAGTTAAAATTCACGTGTAATTATAGATGAAGTAATTTCCAATAGGTTCCTGCTTTTTATACGTAATTATTTAATTCTAATTTAAAAGTTTTTTTTCTGTTTATAATAGTCACGTGTAAATAAATTTTTAATTTGAAGCAAACATTATTGTTTCCGTTGTTTATACAGTTGGCAACAGGTTAAATTAGTACAATTTTCTGAAATAAGTAAAAAATATCTCTCGAAATGCTGAAAATTTGAATTTAAAATAGAAATGAAACCTCGAAAAATGAGTCAAATTCAAAAAATAAATTAATTCTGCAAACCAGGATATTATAACGTATAAAATGATCTAAAAATTATTAAATTCCGATGTATAGTTTTTGCTCCTATAAAACTTTTTTAGTGGGACAGTTTTGTCCAACTTTAGCATTAAATATCTCTTAAAATTATTCTTCGATTTGAAAACTGTCTGCATCAGCGTGTTTATCAAACATTTCTATATAATACTACCAATTTTCATATTTTTGTATGCATTATTTTTCTTAATATTAACGAAGAAAGACCTCCGGTCACAAAAAATTCAAAACCGGCGGTGGCGGCGGCGGTGACAGCGGTAGTTACTTTTTTTTTTAGAATAGAGAGATGTGTATGGAGCGTTTTTCTTTATTTCCATATATCACTTATTATAATATGTGTAATAGTTTTGAAAACATAGATTTTCTCAATCCGGTTGTTCTTCTATGCTAACCTTGTATTTTGAAAATTGTCAATAGTTGATATTAATCCTATCAACTATTGACAAACTTTAAACGATTTTTTTTCTTTATTTCCATATATCACTTATTATAATATGTGTATTAGTTTTGAAAATATAAGTTTTTAAAATCCGGTCATCCTTCTATGCTAACGTTGTGTTTTGAAAATTGTCAATAATTGATATTAATCCTATCAACTTGGTGGTTAAATATATACTTGGTGTACACAAACGTATAGGGGAAACGGGACACACATGAACAACGGTGCACATGCCAATAACGTCCGTTTCATAAGATAATAAAAAAGAAAAGTGCCCAGCTAAACTGATGGCATTGAGCTCACAGGCTATTCACACTAATTGTATATCATACTCTTATTTTAAAGAATAATGCCCCTCAAAAAAATAAGTGAAGGGGAATTAGCCCCCGTTTCCCCCTTTATACTTAACCAGTGAACCTCCAAATCTAATCAGGGAAGATCCTTATCATAATAAACCGGTATACCAAATTTGGAGCAAATCGAATAATCCTGCAAAAAAAAAAAAAAAAACCATTTATCTAAATTAAGGGGGTGGACTAGCACCCCTTTATCCTTAACCAATGAATGCCCAAAACGAATCAGGGAAGCTCCTTAACATAATAAACCGGTATACCAAATTTGGAGCAAAGCGAATCATTCTGCATGAAAAACCCGTTTATATAAATTAAGGGGGGTGGACTAACCCCCTTCCCCTTTATCCTTAACCAATGAACCCTCAAAACTAATCAGGGAAGTTCCTTAACATAATAAACCGGTATACCAAATTCGGAGCAAATCGAATGATTCTGCATGAAAAACCCATTTATCTGAATTAAGGGGGCTGGACTAACCCCGTTTTTCCCCCTTTATCCTTAACCAATGAACTCCCGAAACTAATCAGGGAAGTTCCTTAACATAATAAACCGGTATACCAAATTCGGGGTAAACCGAATGATTCTGCATGAAAAACCCATTTATCTGAATTAAGGGGATGGACTAACCCCGTTATTCCCCTTTTATCCTTAACCAATGAACTCCCAAAACTAATCAGGGAAGCGCCTTATCACAATGAACCTAGAAAAAATTTTTGAAGCAAATCGGATGTTTCTATCAAGAGTTATCGCGTTACGTACATACATACATACATACATACATACATACATACATACATACGTACATACATACATACAGAACGGGCGGGCACATTAGCTCTCAGGCTTTGATAGCCTGTGAGCTAAAAATATAGGGTTAGCATTAAAGAATAGAAAAGCGAAAATTTACTGCTGAATCAAATTATTTTGATTTTGTTTTTATACGAGGGTTACTCTGAAATTATTGAGATACGCGCAGACGAGAATTTACAAAATAAAAATAATGGTTTAATTTTAAAATACAAAGTATTTTAACACAACAGACGATTTTTTACTGACTTACTTCAACTTGCTTAGCATAGAATAAATTTTAAACAGAAGAGAAAATGGAATTGATGCGAGAACATTTTCGCGCTATGATTTTCTACGATTTTAAAGCAGGATTAAATCAGGAAGAATGCGTTCAACGGTTGAAATTAGCATTTGGTGATGAATCTCCAACTCGTGCTACTGTATTCAGATGGTTTAAAGAATTTAGCAGAGGTTGCAATTTTCTTCAGGATAAAGAACACACAGGAAGGACGCCGTCGGCAGTAATCGCGAATAATGTGTCTGCCACACGAAAAATATTAATGGATGATAATCGCTGTACCTATCAAATGATACAGAAGGAACTTAACATTGGATCCGCAGCCATACACAAAATTATTCATGAAGAATTGCATATGAAAAAAGTGGTTTACCGTTGGGTTCCCCATAATCTAACTGAGCATCAAAAAGAGTAGCGTGTCAGAATCAGTAAAGAAACTCTTAAATTGCTAAATGATGGTGGCCACCGCATCATTTCTAAAATTGTAATGGGTGATGAAACGTACATACCGTTTTTTGACGTTCCAACACGTCAAGAAAGCAAATTATGGGTCTTTGAAGATGATCCCACGCCAACAATGGTGAAAAGACAACGAGCACTGAAAAAAGTCTTGTATGCCGTTTTCTTCAGAAGTACGGGATTGGTCAAAGTCATCAAGTTGGAAGGACAGAAAACAGTAACAAGAAACTGGTATACCACTAAATGTCTTCCAGAAATTATACAAGACGTGAATGTTAGGGGACTAATGCTTCACCATGACAATGCATCTTCACATACAGCCGGATTAACAGTTGAGTTTATTGAACAAAAACGAACTAAAGTGATAGAACATCCGCCGTATTCACCTGATCTAGCTAAGTGTGACTTTTGGTTATTCTGTAATCTAAAAAAGAACTTACATGGACGTCGTTTTCATTCAGAAGAAGAGATTGATGTGGCTATAAATGCATTTTTTCATCTATTCCAAGAAATGAATGGCCTGAGGCATTTAATCTGTAGAAAATTCGTCTACAAAAGTGCATTGATGCTGGAGGAGATTACTTTAAACACAGCTAAAATTTTGTAACTTTAACTTTAAAAACCTAGTTGTATCTCAAAAATTTCAGAGTGACCCTCGTATTTAAAGCGAAAGTTGCACATTCGTCTTTAAAAGAATTTTAAAATAAAATTCAAAATATCAAGTAAAAATAGCAGCAATATATTCTACTATTTCTCAAATTGATATTAATCCTATCAACTATTGACAAACTTTAAACGATTTTTTTTCTTTATTTCCATATATCACTTATTATAATATGTGTACTAGTTTTGAAAATATAAATTTTAAAAATCCGGTCGGTTGTATTTCGAAAATTGCCAGTTGATGATATTAATCCTATCAACTATTTACGATTTACGATTTACTCATCTTTAAACGATTTTTCTCTAGTTAATCGGATAAAATGAGCGTTATTTACACTTGGCCCTATTTTCCTACGTAAAATCTGTGGTGTAGAAAATATTTTATAGGGTGGTTTCTTAGTAGATGAAAGAGGATTGTTATTTCGGGAGATTTTTTTCTTCAACTATAACGACCAATTTAAGTAGTCTCGATGAGGATTTTTTTATAAAAATGCCTCAACAACAAAACGTCTAGTTTACGTGAGCTAGTTTAAAATGTATTTCAGAAACTTTTATGAAAGGTATTTTATAGAATTTTTATGTGAATAACTAAAATAATTATGTGAACAAAAATGATTCATGTAACCCATTTATGTCTAGCGTCCCATTTTGGGAACGTTTTGAATTTTAATAAATTTTAATTTTCTTCGTCTTTACAACATCAAAATTATACGAAGTAATTGTCCATAAATGTTTTTATCTATTTCCGAGAGATGACAGCATAAGATTGATATTTATTGGCTTAAATGAAGGCCTTTTTTCGGTGATTATAGATTTTTTATTTTTCAAGATAGCGAAATGTAAAAAGTAAGTTTATTTGTATTTTTTGTATCAAGTATCGAAATAAATAAGTCAGAAACTTAGCTTGTTAATTTCTTTGAAATAGGTATTTTTTAAATTGCAAATTTATATCTTCAAGTCTATTTTTTATGCATGTTTATAACGTACAAAATACAGCACGCTAGGCGCAAATGGGTAGATATTTGTATTAGCCATTTAGGGGACAATTATTGATGTAAAGTCCTTTTCTAGATGATTTTGAAATAAATTGTTTTTTAGCCTTAAATACGATTATTCTTATTTATTCTTAATAATACTTATAATGTTATTAATCTCTGTAAAGAAATAAATGTATTTTTAATAGTTCATAAAAATACTAATTATAGTATATAACATATAATTTAAAAGCTTAATTTATACAGGGTGATTCAGCTCGTCGGTGACAAACTTTAAGGATCGATAGAGCACACCTAGACGAACATTTTTGAATAGGGAATGTAGGGTCCCTGACGCGATGGTAAGGCGCTAGGCGCTTTCGAAAATTTGGGTGCCGAAATTCGAAACGTCATAAAAACTAGGGAAATGGTTAGATTTTCTTGCTTGTTGCGTCGAAATGATTCTGTTTGTTTAGACTTTCTTCAGTACCAATTTGATAAGCGTATCTCTTAAAACATGGATAGGGGGCGCTGCAGACTTTGGAGAGCTAGACAACAACTTTAAGCCCGTTATTTTGATAATTTAACACATGCTCGCCAAAGTTTATACTCTAGCTTAAAGTTTGAACCCAAAAGTAGAGCCCTGCAAAAAGCGTAAGAGCCGGAATAAAATGTCAAAGTACAGGGTGGTCGAAACTCGAAGGCTCCTAAGAGATAAACAAACAGATTTCTTGACTTATGGCATGCATTTTCATGATTCTGTTTGCTGGGGCTCTCTGAAACTCAGTTGAACGGTACAAAAAGAAACATCGATAGGGGGCGCTTTGGGCAAAAAACATAATTCGTTGACATTTCGGACGCTAACTGGAAACGGGGCGCTACGATCAGTTAGTAATAATGAAAACACATTTTCTACCTCTGCTCAACACTTCTGAATAAATTTAGACCAAAAACATCAATGATACTGGAAATTTATTTACAAAAAATAACACTACAGAAGATGCTCGAAATTTCTACCTTGGGCCATGATGCAGGCTTCGCACCTCCGTCGCATTGAGGAGTGTGTGTTTCCAACAATGCCAGGAGTATCTCTGATCTTCCCTGCAGCTGCCACAATGCGCGCCACAAGTTCTTCAGCACTGCTGACAGGTGTATGGTATACCTCGGCCTTCAGGTAACCCCAAAGGAAGAAATCCAAGCAGGTGAGGTCTGGTGATCGGGCAGGCCAGTGAATTGGACCCCCACGCCCGATCCACCGCTGGCCATACCTTGCGTTTAGATGGAGACGCACGTCGTTCGTGTAATGGGCCGGAGCTCCATCGTGCTGGAACCACATCTGGCGACGCGAACCTTCGGGTACGTGCGCCTCATCCAGAAGCTGCGGCAGCACTTGATCCAGGAAAATCAGGTAATTTCCACCTGTCAGCCGTTCAGGTAACAAATAAGGGCCAATGAGGCAATCCCCCAGAATGCCGGCCCACACATTTACTGAGAAACGCTCCTGGGCTGCTCGGCTTCTGGTTTCATGTGGATTTTCATCACACCACACATGACTGTTGTGGGCGTTCCACATTCCCTCCCGGCTGAAGGTGGACTCGTCCGTAAACAAAATGCTGTTTACAAAACGGGGATCCCTGGATCTCATCGCCAAGTACCATCTTGAGAATTCCACTCGAGGGCCAAAATCCTGCTCTCTGAGCAACTGCACCCGCTGGATGTGGTAGGGGTGCAGATTCCGGGAACGTAAGATGCGCCACGCAGTTGCTTGCGAAATGCCAACATGTCTGGCGATATCTCTCGTGCTAAGACCTGGGTTGTCCTCAACCAGGTTAAGCACAGCCTCTTCGTTGTCGGGGGTGCTCACTGATCGCTCCCGTTCAGGCCTGCCTCCGTCGAAAGATCCCGTTGTGGACAACCTCTGGTGTACTCGAGCGAAGAAGGCATGGCAGGGTATTTGCCTGTTGGGGTAACGCTCGGCGTACAACCGCTGAGCGGCTCGTCCATTACAACCAGCAGCGCCATACGCCAAATGCATGTCAGCCAATTCAGAGTTTGTGTACCGTTCCATCCTACTACCGATCTGCAGACAAGTAACCCGAAGCTTAAGTAGGTACCGCACGTTCAAAAGACGTGTCTGCGCATACAACTACGTCATCTCGCGTTGTCGTCTACGCATTACGTATCTTTTGCATATCGATATGGTACGATATCTTTTGCATAAATCAGCAAAAAGCACCTTATGTAAATTTTATTGCGCGCATTGTGCATGATTGAAACCAGCTATGTTTGTTAAAAAAAACAAACAAACTGCAGTTTTAATAGCTTCTTATGATAAGTAAATTACTCTCTTGTTTTGTTTCTAACTGATCGTAGCGCCCCGTTTCCAGTTAGCGTCCGAAATGTCAACGAATTATGTTTTTTGCCCAAAGCGCCCCCTATCGATGTTTCTTTTTGTACTGTTCAACTGAGTTTCAGAGAGCCCCAGCAAACAGAATCATGAAAATGCATGCCATAAGTCAAGAAATCTGTTTGTTTATCTCCTAGGAGCCTTCGAGTTTCGACCACCCTGTACTTTGACATTTTATTCCGGCTCTTACGCTTTTTGCAGGGCTCTACTTTTGGGTTCAAACTTTAAGTTAGAGTATAAACTTTGGCGAGCATGTGTTAAATTATCAAAATAACGGGCTTAAAGTTGTTGTCTAGCTCTCCAAAGTCTGCAGCGCCCCCTATCCATGTTTTA
The DNA here is from genome assembly GCA_963932465.1 of Maratus speciosus. Taxonomy (NCBI): domain Eukaryota; kingdom Metazoa; phylum Arthropoda; class Arachnida; order Araneae; family Salticidae; genus Maratus; species Maratus speciosus. Next base: position 431,736,384 of record OZ010793.1, on the reverse strand, counting down.
AGAGATACGCTTATCAAATTGGTACTGAAGAAAGTCTAAACAAACAGAATCATTTCGACGCAACAAGCAAGAAAATCTAACCATTTCCCTAGTTTTTATGACGTTTCGAATTTCGGCACCCAAATTTTCGAAAGCGCCTAGCGCCTTACCATCGCGTCAGGGACCCTACATTCCCTATTCAAAAATGTTCGTCTAGGTGTGCTCTATCGATCCTTAAAGTTTGTCACCGACGAGCTGAATCACCCTGTATAAATTTAGACAAAACATATACTTATGCATTTTCCCACATATGGATATTCCCATATTTAGTACGTTTACATTTTATCAATTAAATACAAAAATATTTTACGTTTTTTTTTTTTTTTTTTTTTTGTATTTTTTCACTTCATTTTGCAACAATTTAAAGTGGTTTTACCAACATATTTGAGAAAACAAATATTCAGGTATAAATGGATTAAAAACTAGTAAATCCCGCGGCATTGCACGCGTGGTTGTTAAAATGCATTATGACCTGACCCTGACCTTATGTAAGTGTATTTATAAATTTAGACAAAACATATACTTATGCATTTTCCCACATATGGATATTCCCATATTTAGTACATTTACATTTTATCAATTAAATACAAAAATATTTTACGTTTTTTTTTTTTTTTTTTTTTTTTTTTTTTGTATTCTTTCACTTCATTTTGCAACAATTTAAAGTGGTTTTACCAACATATTTGAGAAAACAAATATTCAGGTGTAAATGGATTAAAAACTAGTAAATCCCGCGGCATTGCACGCGTGGTTGTTAAAATGCATTACGACCTGACCCTGACCTTATGTAAGTGTATTATGATGTATAGTTCTTAAAATCTATTTCCTCCTAGAATGAAGTAAAAATTTTATTGTTATTGATAATAAATGTATTACTAATAGAAGAGTGATAAAGCGATAAAACTTATTGAAATATGCAATTTTAATAAGTATTGCTTGTACAGTTTCATATAAGCAATTTATGATATATTTTAACTACGGGGCGCTATTTCAAAAATTTCTTGGGAGGGGGGGAGGCAAAGACTTTTGAGAGAAGTTATATAGCTAATGGTAGGATCCGGGCATCTACCCCCCCCCCTCCCCGAACGAGAAACGTAAACTAAATCATGCTTACGAAAACAGTAAAAACTTTGAATACGGAAACTCAAGAACCAAAGAAATATTTCGTTTTAAACAGGTTTCCATCTCAGCAGGTAAAATTCCAATGTCTTGAATATGCAAAAAATTTTCTTTTTACACAGGATATTATTATAGGTTCCATTTTTACAGGTATCCTCAAACACTGTTAAATCATCCACTCTGTAGTATAGCTCTGAAAAGATGTGTATTACAGTAAAAATTGTGAAAACAAAGCCTGTCTATAACAGAATCCTTTCTCAAAGGAGAAAAAAATCAAATTTCGATGAAAAAACATCATAAAATTATACTTGTTAAGACAAAGACCTGTCTAAAATGGAACTTTTTTCTGGTCCCTTTCGACTTTTTTTTTTTTTTCAGGTTTTACTACTGGGGCGCCATTTCAAATTTCCTGTCGAAGGACAAGGGGAAATTTTCTTCGTGGAACAGGGAACGTGCAGATATGCACAAATGTCGCACAAAATAGGAAAATCCCGCACAATAAAAAAAGCTCTGCGTGATTTTCTTTAAACTTCTTTCACGGACATGTGATTAGTCTGCGAATTTTTTAAATTTTCCTGGAAGTCCACGATTTTTCTTTCTTTCGAATTCCGCAAAATCAATTCGTCAATGGATCACAGAAAAATTAGCAAATTAAAAAAAAAAAAAAAAATCCCCAAATCGTCGCGGAAAAAAACTCTCATTTCTCCAAACGACCGTGGAAAATATTGCTAATTTCACCAGAGATCTCGAAAAGAAGTGCAGATTTTTTCAAATGATTGTACAAACTAAAATATCGAATTTTATAAAAGGATTGCGAAAACAATCGCGAATTTCGTCAAAAGATTGCACAAAAAATCACAAAAATTTAGTCAAACAATTGGGGAATTTCGCCAAATGATCGTGAAATAAGATACAAATTTCGTGTAACTATCGCACAAAAAATTAAAAATATTATTGGTCGGTGGTAGAAAAAAATAATCACGAATTTCAAAAATGATCCTGAAAAAGAATCGCGAATTTTGTCAAAAGATTGCAGAAATAAATATTGAATTTTGTCAGTTGATCGCAGAAAAATATTGTGAATTTCGACAAATGGTCGCGAGAAAAGAAACAATTTCGATAACGGTTGGAGAAAAAAATTGTAAAGTTCGTGAAACAGTCGCGGAAAAAATCGCAAATTTCGTCAGATGATCGCGCAGAAAGAATCATGAAGTTCAATCAGTCATGAGATAATCAGCCCACGAACGTCATGAATAGGTCACGAAATTTGCAACTTTTGTGATCTATAGCGATAAGAAAATTTTTATTAGTGATTTTCTGCAAGTAAGGTAAAGTGTTAATTGTTTCGGATAGCGTTTTCAGTATTTTGAGCTGGGTTCATGTTAATACTATTTTTCAAAGAAATCCTGTATATTTTTCAGATGAAAAAGCTACATATTTGAACATTAATGAATACTATATATATATCTTCATTTTCCTACATAAAAGGTGAAGTTTATATTAAAGATATATTGTAGAATTCTTTTACAATAATTGTATTAAAATATGAATTGATTTTCTTTCATTTCGGGTCAGGTTGCCTTTCAATGGAAATCTTTTTAGCGGTTTTCGTATTTACATGAAATTACAGTCCTGCGTCAGATAGGTTGACGTATTTTCTTCGTCGTGAGTGAAGTACACTTTAAGTTTTTCGGATTAGGAAATCCTGAATATTTTTCAAATGAAAAACTATAGATTTGACTATTAATGGTGGCCCATAATAATAACCCACGTTTTCATTTTTGTACATAAGGGATAAAATTATAGACGTATAATAATAACGGATAAAATTATAAAAGTTAAAATATGGAGTAATTTTCTTTTACTTTGGTATTTGGTGGAAGCCTGTCGATTTTTGGGTTGAAGAAATAGTTTTGTCAGGTGCGCGCAGGCTCCATTCCTAGGCGTTGAAGAATTTTGAAAGTGTACCATATATAATATGATTTAATAAAGCAAATAATTAAATAATTTGATAACATTTCAATGATTGCAGTAAATATAATGTGACACTGATAATCCGAAAAAGTAAAAAAGTCGGATAATTAAAAACTTGAATTATACTCGCCCCTTCAACACCTATCTAAACCTATGCAACTATTTTGGAGTAATGCTAGAGCAACTCACAAACAAACACAGTTTTAGATAAAATTATGATGATTATGATTGAATACTGAAATAGTCTTGATTTCTTTGTAAAAGCGAAAATTTACTGCTGAATCAAATTATTTTGATGTACATGCCTTTTATTATATTGAAAGCGAAAGAGCACCATGCTCCTTTAAAAGAATTTTGAAGTAAAATTCAAAATAACAAGTAAAAATAACAGCAAAATTCTACTATTTCTCAAAAGTTCGATAGCGTCTACTGAATGTATCTTAAACTACAATTGCAGTTTTAGTAAGCACCTGTTCATTTTAGTATTCTGGGTATATTACTTCCTTTCATCAATCCTTTAAGATTTTAGATGCATATGCAACCAAAATAAAAGTCTTGCTTAGAACCTAAAAATCTGTACAGAGATCCGGCTGCAAAATTTTAAACTTTGAAGCAACAACTCACCGTCACTATCATTGTTAGTGGGTATTAAAGCAGTTCGAATTTATTAAGCTATAAAATAGATAATGATGTTGGCCATCATAATTGTGACGATTGGGGCTTAAAGTTTTAAAGCGGTTTTTTGTGTACAATAAAAAAATTAAGTTTCCTTAGCCTACGAAAATATAATATAACCACGAACGAAAATATAGTATAAGCTTTTTCTAGTTATTCATGATGCTGAAAAGCATTCTTTATTTTTAGAAAACTCAGAAACCAATATAGTTTCGAGATTTAACCGTTTAAGCACCACAACGCACCTGCGTACGTCATGAACTCTTCTATTTGAAATACCAAGACGTACGTGCGTATGTACTTATTTTAAATCCAGGCTGCAATATTCCAAGCAACTTTTTTTTTTAATCGCTAATTGCTATTGAGATTGCGCGAAAATGACGAAATTTCAAATATCTGGTATTTCGCATACTATCACTAAATCGAATATTGTGCTTAAGAGGTTAAAGACGAAGTTATAAAAAAAAAGCAGCCACTAGAAAAAATGCAGCCAGAATATCAGTTTTTAGGATGCTTTCAATTCTCAATCAAACATTTTCAGCTGCGTAACAGAATGCAAGACTAACAAGAAAGAAAAAAATCATACGTCAAGCATAGATTATGAAACACTTTCCAACGCATTCAGAATAATGTAACAAAACTGCAACGTTTAAAAAATTAAAAAATTACCTTTTAATTCAACCCTATGGAAACGCATAACACATTTCAAAACCCAATTTCAGCTTATCCCATCTACAATCGGAAAAGTATGAGAATTTTTTCAGCAGCCTTGTATATGATATATAACTTTGTATCTAATAACTACATGCATGCCAAAATTTTATTCACTTAAGAGATACATATACTTCAGTTGAAAATTTACCTTCAGCAATTTCCTCTAATAAGGAGGACGGTACGTGAATACTTTTGTGCAGCCCTGTATTTGAGGTATAGGATTTATATATAACGAGTAACATGCAAAAAATTAATTAAGTTTAAAAGCGCATATCGAATTTTAAACCGTACACTCCAGCAATTATTACTGAAATACAGTACTGTAACCGATTTTTTTGTGTGTTACTGTAAATGAATAAAAAAGGCTATGAATGCCTTGGTCTAACGTGATCGTAGTGAAATTCAGTGATTTATATCATTTTAAATACATTTGAAATAGAATACTGTTATTAAAATACTCTGCAAACGGTTTTTCCCCATATACCATAATGTAATGGAATACTTTTGAGTGCCCCTGTAAATGAACTATTAATCCTATATACTTCATATACAATACCAAACATGCTTTCGTGATCCTAAATAACCTCCATCAATTGAATGAAAATCCGAGTATATTTATGGGAGTTAGAGCGTGGACAGACCGACAGACAGACAGACAAACCGAATGCATTAAACACTTTTCAACTTTGTTGGAAAGTGTTAACAGAATAGGATTAATTTTACGGGTTGTGAAAATGGATTAATACACTATAAAACTACTCGGAAATATTCCTGAAAATTAGTGGCAGCAAACAGCAAAAAAAAAAAAAAAAAAAAAAAAAAAAAAAAAAAAAAATTAAACGCTTCTTTAAATTTAAAAAATGTATCGGTTTCTGAGGTTTCTAAATATAGAGAACGCATTTCGAAATGGTGGGTAACTCGGAAGAGTTTATTGTATATTTTTCTAGGTTAAGAAACCTGTTTTTTTTTTTAAGTGTATTTTTGCTATACTTTTCTTAACTTGATTGATATTGTGCAAAATATTTATAATAAATGTTTTCTGAGTGAGAAATTAAACAGTACTTCATGGTAAAATGAAATATAAAACCTGAAACTATCGCCATATTTGTTCGGGTACATAATACTAGTAGTCAAAATGCATTGTATGTTGGGATTTAAAAAAAAAAAAAAAAAAAAAAAAAAAAAAAAAAAAAGATGTAGTCACTAGTCAGTTTATCATTATACGTAAGTTTTGACAGGTTTCATTGTGTTATGAACAAAAAGATGATAAGTTGGTTATCTGTTAATTACCATTTTTACTGGTGCATAATGCACACCCTGTTTTTGATAAAAAATAAGCGAAAATTGTATCTTGTGCATCATCCGCACCATATTATTTAAAATTTTGGGCATTTGAAAATAAATTCTGTTGCTGTTCTGACTCATAATGTTTCTTTCTCTAACTCAATTATTTTATTCACTTGCATATATTTCTCGTGTGATGTAAATCATTATACCTTTTACTTTAGAAACAGTTCTGTTTTTAAGAATTATTGTATTTAAAAAATATATAAAGTTTTAGCTTTCAGGACGATTCCATTCTATGTATAGAATTTACTTGTTTGAATTCTACGTTGTAATTAATATTCAAACAAAGTAAAAATCAATTTGAAATAAGTATTTAAAAAAATTATGATACCTACTTAAAATTCAAACAACTTTTACATAAAACCTTTTGGAAAACTTAACGTATCCGAAACTTAATCCAAGCGCAGAAAAGTATCCGTTGAAAATTACAAGTATATCATTAAAAAATCTTTTAAGAAATCTTCTTCAGCAGCCATAGATATTTTGGCAAAGAAAAAAATATACGATTCTTTGAAAAACTTAACGCATCCGAAACTTAATCCAAGCGCAGCAAATTATCCGTTGAAAATCACAAATATATCATTTAAAAAACATTTTAAAAGTCTTCTTCTGCGTTATTAGATATTTTGACAAAGAACAAATATCCCATTCTATTGATTAACTTAAATGGTATTTACAAAATACTCATGCATATATTAAAGTCATCTCCATTTTTACAAAATATATAATAATCCTCTTATTATGCTCTGTTTTCGGATCTTAAAACAAGTTATTTGCATAGATTACAAAAGTGATAATTTTTTACGTCACTCGGCTACTAAATCTCTGACGACATTCACACTTCCACCCGAATTCCTGCCTGTTTTTCTCTGTTTTTAGAAAAAAGTACCTATGCCTGCAGACAATAAATCACAGACCAAAACACGAGAACTTCTCCAACCTAAAGATTTCTTAACAATTAGAAATTTTCCAGAATTTCTTTATCGTTCTTTGTTTTTCCCAAATGTTATCTTTTATACCTCTGTGTTAAATATATATGCCAAAATTTATGACGTACACTTGTTTTAAAATATTCACCTCTTTCAAATTTCAATGACAGTGAATTATTTCTAATGACGTAATTATTTCAAAAACATGTGTAACTTGAACTATATATATACTGACCGAATTTCTGATTCTTCCACTTATTCTCACCCATTAAGACCATTTAATAATTAAATATCTTCTGCTCGTTTTCAGTCAAAAACTGTTTTTTTTTTTCTACATAGCATCAGGCAGCAAGTTCATTTCCTTTGGAGCTTTTTAAATTTTTGGATAAAACTTATTCACAACAAAAATCAACATGAGCTACAGCGAAGGTCCTGATAAAGGTCACGCCTGGGTCATTGCTATTGCAGCATGTGTTATTACCATGATATTGTCTGGAATATCCAAGATGGTCGGAATTTTATATGTAGCTGTCATTGAAACTTTCGATGTGACCAGACAAGAAGCCACATTACCATTTACATTTAGGAAATCTCTAAGATGTCTAGCAGGTATTGATTTTTTATTTATAAAACTTTTTTTTGCTATTGCTTAGAATTTACAGGTTGATTTAACATTCCATTTAATTATGACTTAATCAGATTACTATTAATGTTAGTAATATTAGTATCAGGCAGTAATTCTTAGCAAAACAATAGCGAGCCAACATTGCGTGTATCAGCTATACCTTGACAGTATTGCCACAATAATTTGATATTTATATATTTTATCAAGACTGAAGCAATATTATAAGTAACTATTTCGCCATTTCATTGAAAATATTTTCAATGAAAAGCAACTACTTCTGCAATAGTGGTGTTACATAGTAAATATTTCCAGTATAAAACAAATATTTTTACAATTTTGGTGTTTCATTGTAAATATTTTCAATATAAAGCAAATATGAAACTAATATTAGTATTTCATTGAAAATTTTTCCGGTGAATGCAATAATGGTCTCATAATGTAACCAGTATAACCAACATTGGTTTGCTACAGTTGTATCAGATTCATTGAATAACATACGTTTTCACTTTTCGGATATAGAATTGTGGAAAATGCTATAGAATAATTAGCATTGAGTATTTAAATAAAAAATTAAAATTGTATTTACAATAACATTCTTCTTTGCTTTTAAGCAATTCTAGAAATATGACAACCTCACTTGAAAATGTATTTCTCCAATAATAATAATAATAAATAAATAAATAAATATTTAGTATTTACTTCGAGATTTCTGTACCCGTTTCCGTTTTCATATAAAAGCGAAACACAAATTACACTTTTAGAAGAAAATACACAAACAATCATTATTTATTTATTTATTTATTTATTGCTTTTAAACAATTGTAGAAAAATAACAACCTCACTTGGAAATATATATCTCCAAAAAAAGGAATGTTTAGTATTTACTTTTAAATTTCTGTGCCTATTTCCGTTTTCATATAAAAACGAAACACAAATAAAATTTTTAGAAGAAAATACACAAACAATCATTATTTTTTTATTATTCTTAATTAAATATTGATTTTTCATTTCTGATTATTCATATTACATTATAGCTCTTATCATTCTAAAAACTATACACAAATAGATATGAGTAAAATCTAAAATTATTGATAAATGTTAATATACAATAATATACAATGCTAAATACAATATAATTCATATATTCTTGGATTCTAATGTATAGTTATTTTATTCTGGTTGTAAAAAGTAAAATTCTATCAATTCTCAATTAAAGTTTATAGCTTTTGACATTAAAGTACAATTCAAAAAATTACTATAATAGAGATATGATATTTTTAAACACTTAAACCTATTTTTAAAAATAACGAGATATGTTAAATTATAACCTTTTTTAAGCTTAAAAATTGTATAAAAAACAAAATTTAAGTAACATATGTTATTTGTGAATAAGCATTAAAATTTCATGTTGAAATAAAATATTCCCTGTTTTGAGATGGTATTAATAAATTTAACACATAAGTTTAATCAGTAATTCATTGAAGATTGTGCTTTCATTTCAATATGTATCCCACTTGAACTTTTTCTGTCATATAGGGGAAATTATAGCCCCAAAGTAGTATAGTCCCAAGAACAGTTTTGACTACACGCAAACATCTCTGTTAAAGAAAAAAGATATTTTCACACCATTGTGTATTCTAAAAATGTAAGACAATTATTTTTCAGTTCCTTTGTCTTTAATACTGAAATATAAAATATCTTTTCATTAATATATATATATATATATATATATATATATATATATATATATACACTACTCTAAAATTTCATTCGCTGCAATATGTTGCCAAGTATCCCTATTTTTAATACCATTTTTCCCGTATAAAAAGTATTTTTTTTACATTATAGAAGTTTTTTACACTTAAATAAAGTGAACATTTCTATCATGAATTAGTGGTAGTACGAAATCAGAAGACGTGATAATTATGGCAATATGCTGTTAAAGCTTTACATGTGCTATCTGGGTGATAATATTTTTATTCCCTCAAAATAATAATAATAATAAAAGACTTTATGATGCACTGTTTCAAAAATTATAAGCATAAATAACTTTATATTTAGCAACGAAAATAATCCATACTATTAATTCTTTCAAACCTCTTATTTACAAGATAGTATATTTAATTTAGATCAAAATTAAAATAAATAAATAAGTAAATAAAATATTTAATTGAAAATAAAAATAAGAATTCGAGTAAAATTTTGGTAATAAGATAGAAGATTAATCACAGTTAAAGAAAACGAAAATCTAAATAATTTGTAATCCCTTGAACTACACATTTACACTTTGCCAATGACATCAGTAAACTTATTAAGTCAGACTTATTAAGTTAAATAATGCTATGAAAAGTGATAAAATATCTTTATTAAGATTGACCCTCGTTTCATCGCACAAACGGCGACATTTTCAAAATCATTCACGATAGACAATATTTTCACATAATTAAAAAACAATAAACATAGTGAACAATGTCGCGAGACATGATGCATAATGAAAAACATTGCAAACGTAAAATTAAATAGCTAATTTAATTTTAATTTTAATTTAATTTTATGTTTGCAATATTTTTCATTATGCATCATGTCTCGTGACATTGTTTACTATATTTATTGTTTTTAAATTATGTGAAAATATTTTCTGTAGTGAATGATTTTGAAAATGTCGCCGTTCGTATGATGAAACGATCGTCAATCTTAATAAAGATATTTTATCACTTTTTATAGCATTATTTAACTTAATCTGTTTATAAGTGATTATTATACATCTTGTATATCAGAAACAACTATGTATTTTATTTGTGTTTTATCATGTGGAAATTTTTTTACTCCTAATATTATGTCAATAAAATTTTTAATTTAACATTTTTTTCAGGTCCAATTGTAGGCGTTGTAGGCCAACGTTTTGGAATCCGATCTGTAACACTGGGAGGTGCTGTAGTCGCATCTCTGGGCGCTGCATTATGCTTCTTAGCTCCTACCGTGGGATGGTTAGCATTCTGTTGGGGAGGTGTGCATGGTAAGTATCAGCATTTATTTCTTTCATATGCTTGTATGGTTTATAAAAATACGCTAATTTTGTTCATTTTGATAGCTTTCAACCTTAAGCTATTAATATATTTTTTCCCCTTAATAATCAGTGTAATTACTTCTGATATTTTTCAAAAAATATTTTTTTTTTGATTAAATCATTTTAATAGAGCCAAAATTTGGTAACACTATACAATCAGTAGTCTGGTAGAGAATTAAGCTAAAGAGCCACACTTAAATTTTGCTATCATACAAAAATATATTATAAAGATTACTAATATATACTAATTATAAGTACATAATTAATTTTTTTACATTTAAGATCAAATTCAATTATTAAAATTTCATTAAACGTAAATTTTAGCAGTATTTAATATTAGTATACATATTTGTTTCAAAATTAAATTTACATAACTTTTTTAATGAGATCCACATAATATTATCATTTGTTAGCCCAGACCTGTGTTAATTTTGATAATTTTCAATCGACTAAATGTCATATCAGATAAATATGCTGAACTAAAAAGGCTTAAAATATTTTTTTACACGGGTTTCTAAATTCGGATCATATACTGCAGCTAAATTTCGAATGCATGTTCTGTATTTTTCTCTTTTTTAATTTTTATTGTATCAGATTTTAAACACAATTTCGAGCTCTCCATAAAAATACATTTTAGAAAATATCTATCTATTGATATTTATATAAAACACATTTTAATTATGGGTACTATTTATGGGGTAGCATAAAATGAATTCAAGGATCGTATGCGGCCCTCGGGTGCCATAGTGAGTCAAGCTGCCCTATACAATGATGCATGTTATAATTCATGTAAATATAGTTCAAAATGATGATAAAAATATTGTTATACGGATTATACGGATCATGAAAAATCATACTGATAAAAAAAAAATAATAAACAGATTGCATTCGTGAAATTTTCCTATTAAGCATGAAATGATTTTTATTTATAAAAAAAAAAGAAAAAAAGTACCAATATATAATTTTGCAAAGTTACATTTAACTCTATGCTTAGCAATATTCGTTAAAGAAACAAAGAAAATGTTGAGGTAAACAATAGAAATTTTCGGCTTTTAAAATAAATATGAAATAATTTTTTTCCTCTGTTAATATTGTTAACTAGATATTAACTGGGTGTTAGGACTTCAATACTTATCAAATTTTATTTCGCATTAATTTAGTGCCTAAAGCACGTATGTTATAGCTATTGTTGTTACTAATGGTAGCCATTATTTTTAAACCACATTAAGATATATAATCTTTTCTAGTAATAGTTATTGAAATTCAAAATATGGAATATTTGAAAATAAATTTAAATGATGATCAAATAAGTAAACGTGAATTTTATAAACGTTAGTATTAGCCATTTGGTAACAGTTTAAAAAATTTCTTTTGAGCAAGTTCATTCCGAACGGCTATCTTGTTCATTGTTTATAACTATAGTTTTGCTATTTGTTCATACATCATCATTTAACATTGATGTTTGTATCATTGTTATTGTTATATCATTGTTATTGTTATATCATTGATATTGTTAAATTTGTGAAATCGTATGAATTTTCACAAGAAAAAAAATTGTAAGAAATTGGATATAGATTCTAGAAATTCCTACATTCCCAATTCTTATCTCGCTGATCAAAATTGAAGAAAATCTATCACAATTTAGTAGATTTATAAATAAATAGTCGATATTTTCCGAATGATTGGCATCGAAGAAAAGAAGTGAATAGTATAATTGCATTCCCCTTTTGTCACTAATCGTAATTTTTGCCTATTAAAACCCTTTAAGCGTCCTAACCGGGTTTTTCCGTCACGTAATCTTTTAAATCAAGGGCTGATTTAATACAAAACTGATATTAATGTTATTTTCTTGCAAGGCTTAAGATAAATATGTAAGGTAATCATAAACGAATCCTTATAGAAATAGTTTTAATTCTGTATTCTTTTATGAATCATTAAACATAAAGTAAAAAATAGGCCGGACGCTTAAAGGATTAAATGTTAAAGCTATTGCTTCTGAATATTTAAAAAAGTTAAAAAATATTTGATAGGAATGATTTTGGTACCGAATGTCATTTTCAAAATTGGTAAAAATATTTCTTGACAAACATTTAAAGTTATTAACAATGTATTTAGTGTTCCCTAATGTAATATGAAGTACATGAAAATAAAATTAGGTTGATGTACAATGGAAGTTCTAGAAAGAGTCTTTTGAAAAGTTTAAAGAAAATGAAAATAATAAGGGTTAAAGGGGAAAAATAAATTATTTCAAGGTTTTTCGCTTAAAGTTTTCTTTCTGCATTTCATTTCAGCTTATTCACAGTTTATTAGTTTTGCTTCTGACATTTTTACACCTTTAATTCGATTTCTGAAGGAAAACACATAAAATGAATCTGCAGAAAAAATTAAAAATGCACAAGTATCCTTTTTTTTAAATTTATATCAGCAGAATTTTTTTTTGTTACTTAAGAAATACAAAAGAATTATATTTAATTCAAATATTCATAGGATTATACAACATTTGTTTGAAAATTATAAAATACTAATTATATTTTTAAACCAATGTAATTACTTACGAGATTTTTTAAAAGGAATATTTCTAAGATAAATGAAATTCTCAATTAAATCCTCTGATCTGAGTAGTAAGCGACAACAAGGACTGTACTTTACAACACCTTTTTTCTCATAAAAGATGTTATAGTAGTAGTTTTATCCATGATTTAGTGCATTTATCATCGAATAAAAAGACAATATTGCTTTGCATCATATTACGTATCCTAGAATGTTACATTTTATAATGCTAAAAGAATGCTATTTAAAACAAAATTTATAATACTTGAAAGAAACGAAAATTATATATTAATTAGTAGTAAAAAATGTCTAAAGAACAAATAAACAAAAAAAATGTGTTTGGGCTGGTACCCAAGTAGAGGAAAAACAGATATTAGATCAGACCATCTTTCGGACATAATTTAGTTATTAATATAAAAAAATAATCATTATCTTTGAGAAAGCCGTTTGGTCAAAATATGGGATAATATAAGCTCACAGAGATTAACAGGACTGAATATAAGAGTATGAGAACTTCTTTTACCGAGTATAATACACTTCATATGAACTATTTTTCTAAAACCACAGGTTACAATTAAACAAGCACAATAGCTTGATAAGAACAGAATGCATCAAGAAAAAATGTAAAGTTATTTAAAAAATCTATATTTTCTGTTTGTGAAAATATGCCATTTCAGATTATCTTATGTGCCTTTTTTTTTCGCAGGACTTGGTGAAGCATTTGCTAACACCCTCTTCCAAGTTGTTGTTAACCAATATTTCGAAAAATACCGTGCGACAGCCTCTGGCATAGCGCTTTCTGGAGCCTGTGTTGGATCTATTTGTTTCTCTTTCTTGATTGAAGCTCTGAGAGATGCTTATGGTCTTCAAGGAACCTTTCTCATCTTGTCAGGAGTCATATTGCATGTCATTCCAGCTGCAATTCTGCTCAAATCACCGAGTTGGGTACGAAACGAAAACAAAGTGCCTCCAAAAAGTAAGAATTTAAATTTATTTGCTTAGTTATTTAATCAATGAATAAATTTTAATTGCTTCACACAGATATAAAAGCAAATAAAAATGAACGCATTTTGACGGAATGTATGCTCTCAGATAAAGCATATGCAACCAAAAAGAACAGAAGTGGGCCAGGAAAAAAATACGGCACATATGTCATATACGTCCCATATTGGCGCGATTTTTTTCTGACGCCAATGTCATGTATGCACCGGGTACTTAACTGGTGCCAAAGTGTCGTTATTTTGCTTGGTATGGTAACCCGAATATAGATGATATAGTAACGAAATTTTCACCAAATTGGGGTCGGAAAAAAACCGCGCCAATATGTGGCGTATATGACATCTGTGCCAAAAAATATAACATTTTTGCCCAATTTCTGCCATCCTATCTCTTCTTAAACTGGCTTCTGCACATTTAGTAGTTGTAATTGCTTTAGAATCAAAGACGCGTTTCTTCAAAATACGTTTGTTTTTATTTCCTTTTGTGTTTTATTTAAATAAAACGATTTACTGGGTTTGCACGAGTTTTCCTCTCCATTTTTCTTGTATTTAAACAGTATTCCTGATTTTTTTTTCTCTTCGCACTAAAATGTTAATATGCCGTTCGTAATTTTGTCTAATAAAACAAAATTCTGCATTGTTTTCTAAGTATTACGATAAAATTGGTGAAGAAAACACTTAATTGTTGAAATTTGACAGATGGATCTGCAAAAGGTTTTGTGTATCGTTAATAAATAATTTTTCTTTATTAAGTTTTTAATTTACATTAAGCATTAGTAATTTTTATTTCTACAATATATTATTAATTTCTATAATATCATATTTAATATAATAACTTAATTTCTATAGTTTGCCTAATGTATGTTCTAATATATGTCTAACTTAATTTCTTTATTTTCTAGGTTTTAAAGAAAGCATCAAGGAAAGACCTCGAATGTATGTTGTGCCAGATGACTACGTCAAATCTAACAGTGAGAAAAGATTGAGCACCATTTCGCTAAATCCCGCCTTGCTAGAGAAAAATGCGATCGTGAATGCCACAAACATTCCATTCAAGTCTCATTCCACTATGAATTTGGTTGAAAACTTGGAGAAAAAACTCGACGGCCAGAAAGGCTGCATCAATTTGGCCTTTGCGACGGAGAAAGCGACCAATCTAGAAAAGAAACCTCTTGAGAAAAGGCTTAGTATTCAGGTTAGTGTTAAATGGAACAAATTTCAAAATTGTCTATAGTAGAGTCATTCTGTACTGTGCAAAAAGACAAATATTTCTTAAACTAGGAAAATATAATCTAACCACGAACGAAAACTACACAAATAACCTTTTCCGAATTACCCACGATACCAAAAAGCATTCTTCATCTTCAGAAACCACAGTAAATGAATATATTTTCGAGATTTAAAGAAACATTTATAAAAACAGAGTTTCTTTTGTTGCCACTGATTTTCCGAAACATTTCAGAATAGTTTTTATAGAGTATTAATCCTTTTTTGCAAACTTGAATATAGGTTTTTCGAATGCTATCAATTCTTAAGAAAACATTTTCAGGTTCAACAAACGTGTTTTAGATATAAACACGATAAACTAACAGCATTAATCTTAGCATTAAAATTAATATGATTTCGTTACTCTTGCATGTATAAATTCAATTACGCAGCTAAAACGTTTAATTGAGAGTTGATTTCCTCATAAAAACTGATATTTCTGTTTGAGAAAAATGATTAGTACCCTATAAAAACTACTCGGTAACATTTCCAAAAATCACTGACAGCGAATGAAACTTTGGTTTTATAAATGATTTTTTAAATCTCGAAAATATATTCATTTCTAAGTTTTCTAAAGATAAAGAACGCTTTTCGGAATCACGAGTAACTAGAAAAAGGTTATTGTATACATTTGTGTTCGTGGTTTTATTCTATTTTCGTAAATTAAATAACATTTGTCTTTTTTTACAATGTATAACCTTCCCATTATTTGGTACTTAATATTTTTAAAGATTTAAAAGTAATTTCCTTAATAATCGAAGGATTCATTTTTTGATGCATTATTTAGGGTAGGGGTGCACAACCTTTTTTAGCGGCGGGCAACTTACAAAAATGTCTGGGTTGTCACGGGCCACATCAGTTATACGGACGGACAGAATTCCATTTCGAGAAGGAGGTGATCTGCAGCCTACAGTCAGATAAAAAATATGGTTTCAGACGGGCTTGCGTAACCCCCTACATTCCCCTACCCACTCAACATATCCAATTCAGTTGGCAAGGATATATCAACATTTTGAGTTTGTATATATAAAACAGATATAGCAAGGATTGTTATCAAGGTGTGATAGAATTCTTTGTCGTTATTTGGGGGAGTAATTTTTTTTATTATTATTAAGTGCTAAAAACAAACACAGGCATGAAAGTGTCTAGTGCAAAAAAAAAAAAAAAAAAAAAAAAAAATACGAACTTTATGAACGATGAGGAGAGAAGGAGCCAATCAACGAAATTTGAGATTTTTCCGCACCTGGTCGATATAATTCAAGATTTTTCCGCACCTGGTCGATATAATTCAAGATTTTTCCGCACCCGATCGACAAAATTCAAGATTTTTCCGCACCCGATCGACAAAATTCAAGATTTTTCGTGCCCGACCAACGAAATTCGCGATTCTTGGCTGATTCTGACGAAATTTACAATTTTTTTCTCGCGGCAAATTGACAAAATTTGCGTTTATTTCTCGCGATAAACTGACGAAACTCACGATTTTTTCGCAACCGATCAATGAAATTTGCACCTTTTTCCGCGCATCGTCGACAAAATTGTGATTTTAACGTGCCCGATCAACGAATTTTGCGATTTTTACTCTCCTGATCGACAAAATTTGCGATTATTTTCGTGTCCAACCTACGAAAGTCGCGATTTTTCTGAGCCCGATCGACAAAACTCGCGTTTTCCCCTGCCTGATCGTTTAATTTGCAAGTTTTCAGCACTCGATCAACGAAATTTGCAATTCTTAACTGGCTCTGACGAAATTTGCAATTTTTTCACAAAGCATATTGACGAAATTTGCGATTTTTCCGTGCACGGCCAACGAAATTCGCGATTTTTCTGAGCCCTATCGACAAAACTCATGATTTTTCCACGGCCGATAGGCAAAATTTGCGATATTTATGCGCTTGATCTACAAAATTCGCAATTTTTCCGAAGCCGATCGAGTAATTACGCGGTTTTTCCGCGCCTGATCGCCAAAATTCGCTATTTTTACGCACCAAATCGACAAAATTCGCTATTTTTTCGTACCCGACCAACGAAATCCTCTGTTGTTTGGAGTCCGATCGATAAAACGTGTTTTTTATGTGCCCGATCAACGAAATTTGCGATTTTTTTCGCCCCTGATCGACGAAATTTGTGATTTTTTTGCGCCCGATCAACGAAAATTGCAATTCTTAACCGATTGACGAAATTTTTTTCCGCGGCAAATTGACAAAATTCGTGTTTTTCTCGCGACAAACTGAAGAAACACAATTTTTCCGTACGTCACCGACAAAATTCGCGATTTTTTGGAGCCGGATCGACGAATTTGCAATTTCTCCGAGCCTGAACGACGAAATTAACGATTTTTCCACCCCTGATCGACAAAATTCGCGATTCTTAAATGGCTGACGAAATTTTCAGTTTTTCCCACTGCAAATTGACACAATTCACGATTTTTTTCTGCGACCTATGGACAGCAATTTTTTCCAGTTATAAATTGATGAGAATCGCGGGCCACACGAAAACCCATCGTGGGCCACTTTTGGCCCGCGGGCCACAGGTTGTGCATCCCTAATTTAGGGTGTGATATGAAATGTGAAGTAAATATCTCAGAAACAAATTTATATACAGGCATCCTTCAACTTACGTAATACGCGACTTACGTAATAAATTTCGAAAATTATATTTATGAACTTACTAGCGCGTTTGATGCGCATTTGCATACTTTCAATAATTGTTTTATAAATAAAATATGCAGATAAAAACCAGAACCATAATATACTTTTATATTTTAGGTAGAGTTATATTTTTATTGAGATATGCAATCAAATCTTTAACAAAACAAACACAAATCTGATTAAAATGAGGCAAAACAACAACAATACTGGTTTAACCATTACAATTTTGTTAGCCGAATTCAAAGTCCTAATTTTAAAGTTTCGATGAAGATGAACGAGTATTTTTTTCTTCTAGCTTCAGCTGTTCGTTTGATGTAGATTCTTCACCTAGTCGTTTGATGTAGATTCAAAATTGATATACATTAATTCATCAATGTTACATTTATAAATCCCGTATTCCATAAAATATTTTTTATTTGAAAAGCGTTTTTTCAGTTTGGTTTTATATTTTTTCATACTTTTATAGTTTATATCCAAGTAGATACTGCTGCATGCTGATTTATTTATAAAAGGATACTGTGTAAATAATGTATAGACTATATATATATAATAAATATTGTAGTTTCAAACGAAATTTTACCTAAGCAATTTACAAATTCGGCTTACTTAAAATTCAAGTTACACAAAATTTTACGGAACGCATTACTTACGTAAGTCGGGGATTACCTGTATATGAATTAAAAACTTATTTTTTGTTAAATAAAGTATACTTGCCTTTCAAATCAAGAACGGGGAATACATTAAGTTACTATTTCTAGTTCAGTGAAAATATTTCGAAATTAATGACAAGCGACCGTGTGCACATTCAGCTATCAACTGAAAAAAAATCCTAACGTTTAATATTTTTATTAGATGACAAATGCTACTATTTTTTTTTATTATTATTGCACTGAAATTTATTATAACTGAAGATACAATAAAGGCTTGTAACGGTCCTTTAAACCTAATGTTTGAAAAACATTATTATTTTTTTATAATGAAGTTTAATTTACGTATAAAGGAAATTTCAGAGAAAAAAAGTTCATTATTGAATAAATAATATATTCATCACATTCACAATATAAGTGTAGATGCTCATAGAGAAAATTAGTTGTAAAATTAGTTTTCAATATGTTATATTATGCAAAACCTCGAAGGTTTTCTTTTTTTTATGTTATGTCGTAAATTAACTACCATGCAATGAAAAATAAACTTTTTAGTAGAATGGAAGTGGTAGAATGACCCAAAAGCAAAACGACGTTGAGCCATGATTGTTTGTATTGGCTATATCTTGATCAAATTGGCATGAAATATTGTCCTAACATTGGTTTGTTTACATTTTGCCAACCTGGTGCCTATACTGACAAGAAATATTTTGCTCTTCCCTTGCCAACATTTAAATGTAAAACTAATATTTTTGAAATATTGGCGTTTCATTGCAAATATTTTAATCGTAAAGCCAACATTTCTGTAATAATGGCATTTCATTGCAAGTATTTCCAACGAATGCAGTGTTGGTTCAACAATGTATTTCAGTGCAACCAATATAATTAATATTTGTTTGGTAATTGAGTAACTTTTACTTTTTTAATAGAGTTAATAATTTAACTTGTTTAATTAAGATCCTTAATTAATTCTTTTAGCAATTAGTTTTAAGTTTAAATGAAACTTATTTAGTTAGCTATCCAGGATAGGATTGTAAAATTTTTAATTTTGCAATTAACATACTTCCTTTTCTAATCTATATTAATAATAAAAAAAATTTCGCTCAGTCTATCATATAATAAAACGAATTCAATCAATTACATGTAACTGACCTTTTCAATTTAATCTCTGCATTAATTACAGCATTTAATCTCTGTTTTCTTTTCCAGAATATATTTCCTACATCCAAAGAAAGTCTATACGACACAATTCCAAGTTCATACGATCTGCAAAAAGATGATTGTCTAAAAAACAGTTCTAACGAAGAACCAATAAAGAAACCAGAAAATAAACCTGAAAAATCGGAAGTAGATAACAAGAGTATGATTGAAAGCTTAAAAGCTATCGTGAGGCTTTACAGAAATCCTGTTTTTGTTCTCATCTGTGTCTGCATGGCTACTTATGTTCTTATATTCATCCCCATCATGACTAGCATAGTAGATTACAGCAAAGACAAAGGTCTTCCAGAGACAATCGGAAAATACCTCATTCATGCTATGGCTGTTGGAGATATTGCTGGTAAGTACAAATTACAAATTTCTTAATTACTTTAATGTTTCAACTTTCACATGGTGTTATTTTACATGAAATGGAAATCCAGTGTCTATGAACATTTTTAGAGATTTACTTGCATGGAAAGGAAAATTTGTTTCAATTACCTTTCAAAATCATCCATAATGCAAATACTTTTCCAATAATTTGAAAAAAAAAATGACTTATTTTTGATAAAAACGTCCTTCAGAGAGTTATCGAAGGATAGAAACAACAAGTTGGAAATTGCACGTCAAACGTGGCAAATGTGTTGCGTTCGTACTATAACTGGTTTTATAAATATTTTTTGCACTGCATATTGTACTGAATGTCTATTTTAGTGCACTTCATAAGTGCATATAAATTTGATTCTGTTCGAAAGGCTGTAACATCATTAAAATTCACTTGAAATAATTTTTCCAATTGGACATAATGTAACGGAAAACTTTTGGCTGTCCCTTTAATTAAACTATACATCCGATTTTCATAAAATTTGAACTGACGCAACAAAATTTTGCAACAATTATATATTTAAAATTTCAAACCATTTGGTTGGATAGTTTTTGCTCTGTTATATGCGGACGGACAGACAGACAGACAGACGGACGGACCGAACGATGACTATAGGTGCTACGTATTTATATAATTACGAACGCACCTAAAAAGGTTTGAACAATCCTTGCTGCTTCGTTCTTCTTTATTACCACATAACTACATGCTAGCTATGTATTCAAATGATTACGATTCTTTAGCAAAGAATTTCTGTTACTATATAATTATTAAATTACCACTACTACTAATAATACCATTTAGCTGTGTAAAGTTTCTTATTCTTTATTGTTGTTTTAGAGATCTTTAAATGTGTAGGAGAATGTAGAAAAATAGATACAGATAATGAATATTTCGTACCATGATTTATTTCTTGATATATGCAGTACAGTTAATTTTTGGATTTCTAGAATATATTAGACTTGTGTATAGAGATTTTATAAATAAATATTAAAAGTTTAGACGAGACTCAGTTTTTTTTTTAAAATATTTGAATAGAACACATGTAATATGTGTAATGTATCTTTAAAGGATATTAAAACCTGATTAGTTATTTTTATGTATATTATTACAGAGTAGTAAAGAAATGCACATTCTAGCTAACTTTTACCTAATATACCGGGTGTCTCAAAAATGACTGATGGATTTTAAAATTCAATAACTTGAAAACGGTGACAGATATTAAAAAAATTATTGCAGGAGTGTTATGTAAGATGTCAGGAGTTTTTATGCTGCTATTCTCAGTTTTAGCTACAAATAGCATCGATAGATGGCGCTGCAAGCAATAACCGCTAAATCCAGGCTCAATGTTTCGGCCTCTCTCTTCTTCCATGCGAAAAAAAGAGATTAAAATGTATTGAATGGATCCCGAAGTACCAAAAATCGTCTCTGGACTGAGCACCTATTGCTCTCAGCGACATCTATTGTTTGAAATCCGTACTAAAATTAAGAATCACAGTAAGAAAACTCCTTACATCATACATAACCCTCCTGCAAGAATTTTTTAAATATCTGTCACCATTTGCAAGTTATTGAATTTTAAAACCCATCAGTCATTTTTGGGGCACCCGGTACTTCAAACAGATAGCTCAATTAATTATGCAATACATTACATACGTAAACAAAGATGCCAACACCACCTTAAAAAAGGATTAAGTGCTTTACAAATTTTGGGACCGAGATTAAAAATACATACCGACAAAATATTATTTAAGATAGAATTTGTTCAGCCTTTGCTTATTCTGATGCAATTTTTTTCTTCTGCTTAGGTCGCCTGTGTTTGGGATGGGTAACGGACAAGGAATTCATCTCTATCCCCCGATACATGACTCTAACGCTAGTGCTGGAAGGAATTTTCATCATCCTTATCCCATTCACGTACTCTTTTGCTGGATATTTGACTCTCTTAGCTTTGTATTCCATGACAGCCGGCAGTATGTTAGTTCGTCTACCCGTGATTGTCTTGAAGAACGTGAAGAAAGAAGAACACTCCGTAGCCATGGGATGCTATGGATTTGCATCTGGACTCGTACCACTTGCTGTTCCAGGCCTTATTGGTAAGTAGAAGACATGGTGTAATAAAAGAATAAATCATATAGATATACATTAAACAAAAGTCTTTTAAAAAATAACAGATTTTAGTAATTGTCAGCAACACTCGCCACTTAAGAAAAGCCGTTGGCCTGTCTGTTTGTAAAGTCGCTAAAAAAGGGTTTCTATATCCTTTCTATGATAAATTATTGAGCTCATACAACCTAAATAGAGGATGTATACAGTGTATAAAACTTTAAACTCATGTACTTTTACTTTATTTTATTTGTAAATGCATGTTTGCAAAAATAGAACTTTCTATAACAAGATATGACATTAAACTTTTATATCGTTCGGATAAATAGTTAAAATTGATGGAAGAATCTAAATAGTTACTGAATAGAAAATTCTAAAGAAAGGAACGAAAATTCGCGAAATGAATTCATTACTTTTTGAAATTTTATTGAAATATAAAAAAAATTGAATAAGATTAGAAATATGTAAAATGTTAATACTTTTAGAAAAACAAGTAAAAAAGTAAGATGAGTCTATTTATTATAGTTTTCTTTTCGAAAAACAGAACAACTTACATCATATATATAACAAAGTAGAAGCAATAGTAATGATAATAATTGCTACCATAACAATATTAATAATGAAAAATGACTGAAAAAAACTAGCATAAGAAATTTTAAATCTCATTTTGAAAAATGTTTAAAAGAATTATATGAAATTTTCATAACGAGCTCTAAACATATCTGTAAAGAAACAGTTGAATGAATGTCGAAAAGAATATATATGAGGACGTGAGTTTCAAAACTTGCCTTATCCAGAAAATCAAACTTTGGAAAATCGCGAAAAACCCCTGACTACGTCCATTGGTTTTCATTGTAAACGAAGATTTTACAATGCCAGAAATACACGATAAAACTTTTTTTTTCAGATTGTAGTATGTTTTCGATGCAGGTTCACCAATAGAATAGATTGATAAAAAAAAACTCGATTTTTAAAATTTTGGATAAGGCGAGTTTTGAAACTCACGTCCGATATATTGTTTTGCTATTTTTAAAGCTATAAACATTTTTTTTTAAATAAACTTTTCAATTATTTTCTTATTTTACTTCGTAAAAAAATGTGTAAATTTTTAAGGACTTAACTTTCCTTTGATTTTTTTCTCAGCATTAACTTACATTTTTCTTTTTATTTTAGGTCATTTTAGAGATCACGTTGGATCATATGATGGAATGTACTTCTTAATGGGCAGCTTGTCTATTCTGTCTGGTGGTTTCTGGATACTGGAACCTTACCTCGTCAGACTTAACGAGCGACTGGAAAATCGCAGAGCTCAAACATCTTCAGTTTAAAAAAAGAAAACCGAGAGTGAGTTGGAAATTTAGAACATTTTCTCTGCCGGCGTGGACTTGATAGAGACTTTGAAATGTAATTAGAATGTTGAGTCATTTTGTAGCGTTCGAATCATACAAGCTACATATACAAAAGCTCACTGCATCTGTGGTTGAGGATAGCTGGAGTTGGATGAAATGGCGCTCAAGATGTCTGTGTGTTTACAGCCGATATTGAGCAAGATGGCACCACAAATGAATGTGGGAGGGTGACCTTCAATATGAAGAGGTGCGGAAAGTGGATAAATATTTATCAAGTGCTGGTATAATCCATAAAGAAATGTGGATTATAAATAATGGCTTCACCGTCAAATGATGAATATAGATCTTTGAAGGAGGATTTCCTGATGTACAAGCTTCACGATGCTTGTCAAGCACTGGTATAGTCCCCAAAGAAATGTGGACTATAAATAGTGGCTTTGTCATCAAATGTCGAAAAACTTGTACGTGATCTTCAAAGAAAGATCTGATGATACGTAAGCTTCAAGATCATTATCAAACACTGGTATAGTCCGTAAAGAAATACGGACTATAAATAATGGTTTCGTCATCAAAGCTCATGTACGAAATTCTTGTCAAATGACAAGAATTTTGTACATGAACTTTGAAGAAAGTTTTGATGTTAAACATGAAACCAAATAAAATTTAAAAAGTTTTGAATAATCACAAAATTTCGTTTATTTTTGTAATTTATTGAGACTACCACAAATTCTTTTAATTTGACACTAAGAGATTTTGCAAATGTATACTGAATGTGCTAAATTTAAATATGGATTATTGATTAAAGTAGTAGATTTGTTATATGCAAATTTAAAGATAAATAATTTAGCACCATATTTTAAAAATTTATTTTCTCTTGTTTAGTTTGGTGAAAAAAGAAGCTTCTAAGTCAAAAGTCTGTAATTTTCTTTGCAAAATTTTAGCTAGGATTTTACAAAAAAAAAAAAAAACCAACTTTATTCTTTAAATAACCTGCAAAAACTTTCCAATGCTGCTCAAAATACTTATATTCACTTCATTAAATACTGCTCGTGTCAAATTTGTGGTTAAAATATCGGAAGGTTTTGTTTGTCTTATTTAGTATATGTGTTAATATGCGTTATGCATATTATTAACTTGTGTTTTTATCTATTTGATCTAGTATCAAATATTATTTTAGGAAAAGCAATTTTAATACACCTAATGAACTATGCTGCTTTCATTTTTCAACCTCCATGTCATTTAATTTTTTTTGTGATAACATTATTAATATATGGTCTTAATGTTGTGAAAGTAGAGACATTCTTACGTGTTGTCTCTAAGATATTCCAATTTCTGTTCTTATCGAAACAAGAACAACAAAGATGCATTTTCGTAATAAAATTTACTTTTTAAATATTATTACGAAATTCAGTCTTATATTTTATGCTTTCATATATGCTATGAAAGCATGTACTTCGATGCTCAAACTGTTTAAATTCATTTTGTTAAATAATACTCAGTTTCATCATCTTACTGTCATTGGACGTTTATGTAATATTTATTTTGTAAATAAAATTTTTTGAAAAAAAATTAAAATCTTTTTGTTATTTCAGTGTTACTATTATTCAAGAACACAGTTTTTCAGCAATGTCAATGGAAATCCATTTTCGTCAACAACTATAAATATAAAAGAAACCTAAAACATGGTTTCCGGTGTCAATAGCTATGTTAAGTATTTGCAGTAATAATAATAAGAATTTTATTGGGCTCCTAAATAACGCCTGTTATTACTGTTATCGAAAATATTCAAAATAATCCTTTTGAATTTCTTTACATTATCCATTTACATATTTATATATCTTTTTTAAGCGAAGTAATGCATTCAAACATGAACAAATACACATTTATATTGGATAATGGATAACCAGTCGCTAACATTGTGCTTTGTACCTTGCACATCCAAGGGTCACATTAAAATCAACACATATATTTTTGCATCTCATATAAGTTCCTATCTCATTTCTATCTCATATAAGTTTTCTATATAACTATTACTAGTAGTATAGAAAACTTGCATAAATAGAAACAAAAAGGAATCAAAAAGATAATACATGAAAAGTAATGACTCTGTGATAACAAGTCAAAGTAAAGAACACCACAATGTGGGAAAACAGAAGCAAAGAATAGACAGCTTATTTACAAAATGGAGGAATAAGGTTTTGAAAAATATGTTCATTAAAACGAATAAAGTTGATACAATTTGAGATTGAAGCCAATTCTAAAATGTTTGGTCGATCTATGAGTTATTTAAACCAATCTTTTAACCCTTTAAGCGTCCGTCCTATTTCTTACTTTATGTTTAATGATTCATAAAATATTAACTGTGGAAACTATTTGTATGGGGATTTGTTTATGATTACCTTACATATTTAATTATCTTCATGCAAAAAAATAACATTAATATGTTTTGTATTAAATCAGCCCTTCATTTCAAAGATTACGTGACGGAAAAACTTGGTTAGGACGCTTAAAGGGTTAAAGACATCGATGACAGTTTTTTAACATGATGAAGAAGCAATGAGTACATTATAAAATATAAGGTTGATAATTTATTACTTATGCAGTAAAGATAATCACGTTTATTTATCTGATATAGATGTAACGCGATGAAAGGGCCGTGATTTTTAAAATAATAATAATAATAACAATAGTTTCCAACACTTATAATGCACAAATCTTCACAGCACCATTACGTTATCGATAGTTAGCTAATTGCAAGCTAATCCTTTTCCAGCCTATATTATCGTCAGCCGTTGTTTCTTTGATTTGTTTCGATACCAAGTCTATGTTGAATGCCGTATATGTATTGGTTGAAAGTTAATTGTATCAATACACAACGCATGTTTATAACTACATTTTTTTTCACTATTTCTCAGTTCTTCAGTGGTACAAGCGCATGGTTATATTGATTTTCTACTTCAGAATATGTTTAATTATTGCTAATAAATAACTAGAATCTTTTTTTAAAAGTAAATCATTTTCTTTCAGATGGTAAATCATAACACACTACAATAGTTTCTAGAGCAATTAGCAGCTATCTCATTCAAATATTAGCAGCAAAGAGTGAAGTAAACCAATCCCAACAAGGATAAAACACACTGTGAAGAAACAGCAATCGCTATAGTTTCTAAAGCAATTAGAAGCTATCTCATCAACAGATTTAGTAGCAGAGAGCAAACTAAACCATTCCCAAGAAGGGTAAAACATATTGATGAAACAGCAATCGCTTATGACTCGAGATATAATACAATTGTCGAAAAACTCTATTCGATTCCAAACCACTTTATTAGTCATTCCTGCCAATTTCATGTTTTTACGTATTAAAATAGTCCCTGAATGTGTCAGAAAGTTTCTCATCGTTGAGGGGATTTTTTTTTTTTTTTAGCTTACTAATACCGATCATAAAAAAATGATTACTAAATAAGCAACAACAACAACAATAACGAAATAATAATGAAGTCATACAGATATGAGTTTGTTTTCATGAAAATTATCTGTGGTAACTTCTTTCCTTTTCTTTTATTTAATATAGTATTTAAGACTTTTTTCTCAACGCTTTGTTCACCGGCAATTTAATATGAAATCCCTTTTATAATATTTTTTTTGTGTGTGTTAGTACATTTTAAAAACTAATGTTAACCTTATTTAATCACAGAACAGGTCAACGTCTTAAGAGGCTCCTTCACTCACACGAACACCCATTCGTTAATGTTAATCCCATGGAAGACATTTTTAAAGGAAATTCGTTTAAATTTCAATATTTTTAAACGATTTTTTTTTTTTTTCATTGGCTAGCTGAGATAGATCTATGTACAAAGGCTGTTTTTTTTTACTTTTTTGATTTTGTTCACAGATTTTTTTTTATGAGCATACTTTTACTTTTGGAGCCGGTTTCGAAAGCGAAAGTATTCTCATTAAAAAAAAAAAAAAAATCGAAAAGAAAATCTGTAAAGCAAAAAACGACCTTTGTACAGATCAACCTCAGCTAGCCAATGCAAAGAAAAAAAAAAATTAAAAATATTAAAATGCAAACGAGCTATCTTAAAAAATTCGTTCCATAGGATTAACATAAACGAACGAGTGTTTTCGCGTGAGTGAAGTAAGCCTCTTAACACAGCGAACCAATTCTTTCTTTTTCAAATACAGTGACTACTGACTTATAAGACTTTTAATGAGAAAATTTTGCACAGATTTTAAAGAAATGAGCGCCTTTTCTTTAAACTTCAGTTTATATATATATATATATATATATAAATACACAGTCGGACCTCGTTATCACGACACCCCGCTTATTACGCCAGTTTTTCAAAGTCCCGAATTTCTGTATATGATTTCAATGTAAATAAACTCCGGATTTTACGTCGTTGAATAATTTTCAACTCCGGATATCCCGACAGTTTAGGAAAATTGTCCATTTTTCATAATCCATCTTATAAGTATGGAAATTAAGCGGTAAGAAATGTCTTAACCAAACTTTTCACAAAAGTGTCTAAAATACTCAGTGAGATAAATGAGAAATTTTGCATCAATCCTTTATCTGAATTAATGAACCCAAACTCTATGAATGACCCACTTAAGCTCCAGATAAGCGTATCAGTCTACTCGCGGTCTTTTTGTTCTGGTCAGGTCGCGCTTTCTTTTGGTTACAAGGCATTTTTCATCCGACTAAAGCCGAAGCATTGCATTTCATTGAAACGAGTAGAAATTATCTAACATCCATTTCTGAAACAACGAATATGGATTACACTTCATTGTATAATATTGAAAAAAGAATTGTAGGACGCACATCTAGAGGTAAGCAAACCTTAATTCATTAATATTTCATGTAACAATAAAAAACCAGTCACCATAAATCTGATTTTTATTCTTTTCATTTTTGTTTTTGTGTTTATTTTGTTTAATAATAATGTTTTATTGCTTAAAACTGCAAGACCAGTTATGACTTTCAAATGGTCTTAAATTACTTAAAAATACAGCTTTTTATGAACTTTTTCTCCAACCCCGGTTACCGCGACACCCCGCTTATGACGACACTTTGTTCTGGTCCTTAGAGTGCCGGCATAACGAGGTTCGACTGTATATATATACATACTTCTAGTCTTTATTAGCTAAAAATCTAAAATTCTAGGGAAGACAAAATTTTACTTTTCTAGCTAAAAACAACAAACTCCTTATAATATGAATAAATTCAGATTTGACTATACATGACTTAAGGCTGAAAATCACTTAAGCCTCCTTTCTGTAATATCCTTTATGCTTACTAACATAAAGTTAAAATAATGTTAAATAAACACAATTTGAACGAATGGTGATATGTTCACCATCTTCCCGTCAATTTATGTGTTCCTGAATGCTTGTTGCATTTCAAACCGACATTAGATGATGTTATTTCATGTATACTAAAATAACATGTATAATAAAATATGCATACTATAATTCATAAAATCAAGATTTAACAATCTGACATATAATTATAAAGCATGCATATGATTATATGTGTTTTTCTATATATGAATACAATTAATTATATACTTTCAGAACATAACCTGGATTTAATTAATGTTTGTAAGCCGATTTGGGAAAAGAAAATACCAAAAGTCCAATTATCCTTAAAATTCCTATTTGAGAAGATGATTTAATCTAACCAGCAGTAGTTAAGCACAAAAAAGAAAGCAAACGGGTAACAGAAATAGCACAATAATAGAATGTTTGTTTGTATGTAAGGTCTACATAGCTCTTCTGCTTTGTATTTTTCAAGGAATTCGATGGCCCAATCTTATTTCTATAAAAGGACAAGGACTGTACTCAGAACTGTACCCAATAATCAAAGATGATAGTACGACAAGAAATGAGCATTCCTTATAGGTTAGCAGGTACGGCGAACCTTTTTGCGTGCGCGTGCCAAAAATATCTTAAAAATCGGCATTCTAATGTGCCAAGAATATTCTAACATAAAATATCATTTAATGATACATAATTAAATTTTACAGAACTTTTATAGACTGTTCTTACTCTTTGTTCTAAATTCAACCCCTAAGCTATCTATATTATAAAGGACAAACATATCTGTGCGTAACGCATACGTCATTCTGCGATCTATATTATAA
The DNA here is from genome assembly GCA_963932465.1 of Maratus speciosus. NCBI lineage: Eukaryota > Metazoa > Arthropoda > Arachnida > Araneae > Salticidae > Maratus > Maratus speciosus. Next base: position 431,706,606 of record OZ010793.1, on the reverse strand, counting down.
AGGACAAACATATCTGTGCGTAACGCATACGTCATTCTGCGAATGGCAACACTTTCTAATTTGAAATGAATTTTCGTTTTGCAATTTTCTCTACTGAAAATTTTTAAACTTCTACACATCGCACATTTTCAGTTTTTATACCATCGTATGAGGAAAAAAATGTACTTTTAGATGCAATTTCTTTGAAATCTGTATCTCAATTTATTTTTGAGATATTATTTTTTTTAATAGTTTTCTGTACCAATTTTGTAATTGTGGCAACAGAAGTACTCCATTTATATTACAAAGGACAATAATCTGTGCGTAACGCTGATGTCATTTTGCAAATAGCAACGTTTCTTTCGGTTTTCAAATTTTTTGATCTTCTGAACATCGCACATTATAATTTTTTACACTATCGTATAGGAAAAAAATACTACTTTTAAATGCAATTTGTATCAAAACGGTATCTTAATGGTCTGACTTATTATGGTTTATAAAATAATTTTCAAGAGTGATTTTTTAAATTTATCTATATTGCGCACCGGCGGACTCCATTACGAAATATTAATAAACAATTTGCACATAAAAAAGAGTTCAGAATTTATCTACGGCTAATTTTCTGCAATGAAATTAAAACTTCATCAAACAATAAGTAAAAGAATAATATATAAAAAAAGCACGAATTTAACATATGTGTAATCGAACAATTTAAATTTCTAGAGCCGAATTAGGAAAAATATGGGCTTTTAAATGTGATTTGTATGAAAGAGATAAGTTTTGAAATAGAGTTGCTAGGCAACTGTTAAAGTAAAAGGAAAGAATAATCTACATATTAAAAACAAATGACAGCTTTTTTAGACATCTTCCCTGAACTTTCTACTGAAATAATTTTGGTAATTATTCTTTTTTAAATGCAATGCTGTTCAATTTGTAGATGAACTCGCACTAGCTATTTTTCTAAATATTCCCACTTTTATATTTCAAATTTAACATGAAAAGTTTTTTGAAATTTCATCAAAATAGTAGCAATCGTATTATTTCCACTGTTGCAGAAAAAAAGAAATGTTGGGGTTTATTTATCCTTATTGATGCCATTTCATCATTACAATTAAAAATAACTTTAAATCTCAACAGAAAATGACGTCACGCTTTAAAAAACACGCATTTTCTCTAATAAAGCTATGTTACATTTCAATATATTTTCTTTCGGCTGATACCGAATTTGCGACACTTGGCGTAATGCTTCAGTAAGTGCCATATTTAAAAAATAACAATCCTTTTCTTAGATAAAACTATATATTTTACCACAAATACATCTAAAAGACACCAGTTTCTGGAATTTGTAGTCGGCGGTACTGAAATTAGAATCTCAAGCCAAAAGAATAAATTTACACATGCAAAGTTGTAGCTGACAAATGGGACTTCACGTTTGAAAATCTATCCATTTTATAAAGGGAAATATGTCTGTGCGTAACGCTGACGTCATTTTAATAATGGCGACGCTTGACATTTAAAATTCGGTTTTCCAATTTTTTCTACTGCAATTTTTTTTTAACTTCTAAACATCACACATTTTTAATTTTTACACCGTTATATGGGGATAAAATCTACTTCCAAATGCAATTTGCTTGAAAACTTTATTTTAATTGATTTATTTATCACGGCTTTTTAAATAATTTTCAAGCATAACGTTTTTTAATCTATCTGCATTGCGTGCAGGCTCCATTACGAAATAAACCATTTGCACGTAAAACAATATAAATAGTTCAGCATTTGTCCCTGAATAATATTTCATTGTGAAATTAAAACTTCATCAATCTATTATATTAAAAAGTGAATGTCCGCTTGTATTTCACAGCTGTCTCCCCTAGAATATGGAATGTTAGGTGATCAAATTGACGCCAGTTATCCACATGGGTCCAAGGATGTCAAAATTTGTCGTATAATTTTAAAATTTGATTAGTTTTCGATATATATATTAATGACATGTATGTAATGATAGAAATTAAATTCCTCCATTTTTTTTAATAAAAAAAAGAAAACAGAAAATGACAAGGGTTATTAGATATCATTGTTTGACATTATTTTTAAATTGAAATTAACGTTTATTTGAATAAATAGGCAAAATAATAATGTGATTGAATAGTATTTTTCAAGAAAACTTCACGAAATACAAACTTATGTTCACATGTGTAAATATTAAACAGACATACAACAATAAATACAATAAACCCAACTGGAGTGAAAAATTAGCCAGAGCTTGGAATCGAATCCGGAACCACAGCATTCCGGGCTGTCGCTCTAACCACTGAGCTATTCCGGCCGATACCTGAGTCTGCAATTTTTCACTAATAAGCCATGTTGGGGAAGTCACCAGCCATCTATACGACAGCCTTGGATGACCGAGCAACGATGACCGGAAATACGACACTATACGACCGGACAACGACTCAGGTGTCGGACGGAGTAGCTCAGTGTTTAGAGCGACAGCTTGAAATGCTGTGATCCCGGGTTCGACTCCCTGCTCTGGCTAATTTTTCACTCCAGATGGGTTTATTGTATTTATTGTTGTACGTCTGTTTAATATTTATATATACCGTTAACAGTTGAATACAGGCGTTATTTATCTGTGTATCTGTGTTTTATGATATATTGTAGTGTGTATGTGTGTTTTATTTTATGTTCTCATATTCAAGCTTCAGGAACCCGTTTAGGTTAGAAACATAAATTTGACTATCGACTGGAACACTGAGATCTGTTGACGTCAAAAGAAAAAAAAAACATCGTAATCAAACATATTTATTTTTAAGTCGAAAAGTAGATTTACAGCTATTGCCTTAAGATGACTATTAAAGCATTTCAGAAGCGGACATTAGAAACGAAATATTTTAGCGAGAATTTTTTTTCTGTAAATATTTATTTTAATTCATAAAATATAAAATGCTTCTGAATAAATTCGTCAAAACAAATTCATTTTTGTATAAGTTCACCCAAATGACAACATTTCTATCAACTCCGAAATTCGAAGCAAAATCTTGGAAGAGCGAAAATCTTTAGGCAAATAAAGTTATGGTATATGTGCATTTTTATTCGGAAAACTTTTGACTTAAAGTGTAAATATAACTTATTATTTGAAATATTGTATTTAATAAAAATTAATAGTTTAATTGCTTTCTAAATTTACAATAACGATAGATTTCATTTTTTGCAAAAGGATCGAATGATCTCCTGCAATACAAAAGCAACACAACGGGTTGCTACTCAACTAGTTCAGTATAATGTCAGAATTGAATAATACACACATTGAAATAATCACATTGAAATCCGTATTGATAATAATAATAATAATAATAATAATAATAATAATAAAAGATTATTTTCTTGTCGTGTAGGTTCGAACCGAATCTGGTTCTTTCTCTGTCATGTTTTAACTAAACACTGGGGTATAGAAGTTCCATTGGGCATTTAATTATAGAAAATTAAAAAAATGAAGCCTTTTAAATTTTATAAACATGCAAAACGATTTCACAAGCATATGCGTAGAATGGCTAACAAAAAAAAAAAAAAAAAAAATGGCGCTACACAATGCCTAAACCGAAATTTGTGATGCAACAAACTAAACCTCCTAGAATCCACTACGAATCTAGAATCCATTAAGAATCATGGCCTACAGTGTTTAGATCTGTTGTGCTATATAGCATAGGTCACGGCCAGGCGGTCTGCCTCACACGCAGCTCTCAACGTTTGGTTACGTGTAAAAGATTTGCGTGAGTGAACCTTGCCATTTCGCAATCAGGAATCAAACTGTGGACCTGTAGCGTGGTAGTGAGCCGCGCCAATCACTACGCTACTGGACTTTTTAATGCAATAATTTGTGTAAAAAATAATTTAATTTCTTTTTGATTGTCGGTGTATCTTAAGAAAGATTTTAGTTCATAAAATTGGAATACTATACATAAAAGTGAATGCGTTATGACCTGTAATCAGTTCGCATGCCAAAGAAACTTTCTTGCCAGCTAAATTAGGCACGCGTGCCGATGGTTCGCCATTCCTGGGCTAGGGCTTATTAGGATAATGCGAACGCTCCTTTTATCGAAACGAGCAACCCTTATATATAATCTTTGTTTCTACTTCCGTGGGAACTTTGTTCCTACTTTCATAAAAGTAGGAATTTATTACTAAGCTTTTCCTCCATTTCGAGATTGCAATAACAGCCATTTAAATGCATCGATCTTTCAAACGAAATTTGGTTAAAAAAGGCGGTGAATTTCGAACAAAATATAAAAATAACACTAATTTTAGTTTTATTTTGATTATTTACATTCATAAAAGTGATTACTTTTATTAACTAGTAATTATTATAAATTACTGTACTTACTGTACGAGTATTACATTAGAGTTCCAATTATCCCTGTCCCGCTTAACTGAGTTTTCGCATTTACCGAGTTATTTTCTTCTGATGGATTGATGTATTCCATTATTATGAAACAGCCATTATAAATGATGTGTTAGATGAAGATGAAAGAGTAGCCGTAAAAAGTTAGAACTCTGATTTTCTGGTCAGAACGGGGGAAAAAAAGTGGCCATTTTTTCCCTATTTTGATCAGAATATCAGAGTTCTAACTTTTTACGGCTGCTCTTTCATCTTCACCTAACACTTCATTTAGAATGTCTGTTTCACAAAATGGAATCCATCAGTCCATCAGGAAAAAATGATCCATTCCAAAAGTATCAGTTCGATTAAAAAAAAAAAAACTATTTAATACTTTGAGCAGAAAGAAGAGGCTACATCTGCAATTTTCATGACACTAATAGAATCACATAGCAGCCAATTAGTACGGTTTTGTTACCTCTAAAATTTAATACAAATTTTTGCCACATTTAATCGTTGACAATTGTTAAATTTTGGAGATTGAAGAAGGCAAAATTTACTGGTAAGTTTTAGGGGTAAGAAAAAATCTTAGAAATTGGTAGGTATAGTAGTTTAATACTGCAGAGAGAGAGAGAGAGAGAGAGAAAAAAACCTGCAGCAAAATTGACATTCAACAAACAAAAAACTATAAAGGGCTTTTTCAAATAAACATTTCCATTCCCCATTTTTCGTAACAGTAACAGAAATGTACATCAAAGAAATGATATTAGTACCATAAAAATGAATGAATTAAATGAAAATTTATATTTCATCTCCTTAGTGACGATTTGTGTAAATCGGGTTTATCCGTTTTTTTTTTTTTGCTTATCCGAGTTGAGCTTGGTGGTACATATTAACTCGGATAATCGGGACTGTACTGTAATGTATTTTGGTTTAGCTCTGGTGTAGAATCACCCTGAATCCCCCCCCACCCCACCCCACCCCACCCTTTTAGTTTCGTTGCACCAATTTTTTTTTTTTTTTTTTTTTTTTTTAATGTATTTAGCAGAATGCTAAAAATTATCTGCTAAAAATAATGTGGAAATAAATCAATTGTAAAACAGAAGTTAACAGTAAATTTAAAATTATTTATGGCGCTCTCACATCATTTCCTTCCAAACTAGCTTATTTCGTTGCATACACTCATGACCTTTGCCGACTTTGCTATTTATGAACCTAAGAATTAAATCAGTGTGTTTTTGGTGCATTCTTAATTATGTAAATACATAGCACCTATAGTCGTCGTCTGGTTGTATAATATAGTCTGTCCGCATATAGTCTGTCCGCATATAACAGTGCAAAAACTACCCAACCGAATGGTTTGGAATTTAATATAGATATTCGTTACAGAATTTTGTCAAGTCATTTCAAATTTTATGAAAATCGAATCAAAACTTAAAAAGATATTAATAGAAGTTTTTTTTCATTCTCCTATCATACGAATTAATTCAATGATATCCCATGATAGGTAATGATTCTAGGTTGTCATGGTGATTACGTCCTATTTAAGATGGAGTCCTATTATTTCAGTATTACTAAATTTAATATAAATCGTAATACATTTTGTATTCATGCATTTTTGCTTACTTCTTTCTACGTAAGACTTTCAGTCACCTGGAAAGTCTCGCTCACTAATGCTAATCCTATGGAAGAAATTTTTAAGGATATCTCGTTTGCATTTTAATATTTTTAAATGATTTTTTGTATTCGATAGCTGAGATTGATATTAACATCTACCCCTTTTTACTTTTTCGATTTTGATTGCAGATTTTTTTTTTTTCAAGAGGATTCTTTCACTTTCGAAACCGGTTCCGAAAATGAAAGTGTCCTCATTAAAAAATATCTGTAAACAAATTCGAAAAAGTAAAAAACGTCCTTTGTACAGATTGATCTCAGCTAGCCACTGCAAAAAGAACTGTTTAAAAATATTCAAATGCAAACGAGATATCCTAAAAAAATTCTTCCATAGGATTAGCCAGGGATGTAGAGGGGGGTATACGGGCTATACGGCGTATACCTTCTGAATTTTTTTAAGGAACACCGTATACCCCCTGTTTCTCAAGAAAGTTATAGTATATACACTCTAGGGTATACGCTCTGTTTTTTTTTAAGACTACACCACTGGGATTAGCATTACACTCTAAAAACGACGTTTTCAAAAATGAGTAAAAAATACTCAAATCTGAGTATGCCGCATCGTCAAAATGGCTCCGAAACAAAATTACTCAAGTTTGAAACATGTATATACTCATTTCTGAAAACATGCACACACTTAATAATGAAACATCATGTGCTCATTTTTGAGTATGCCAATGTTTCAAAAATGAGTATGAACTGACCACTATGTGCTCATTTTTGAGTATGTCCATGTTTCAAAAATGAGTATGAACTGACCTCTATGTGCTCATTTTTGAGTATGTCCATGTTTCAAAAATGAGTATGAACTGACCTCTATGTGCTCATTTTTGAGTATGTCCATGTTTCAAAAATGAGTATGAACTGATCTGTATGTGCTCATTTTTGAGTATGTCCATGTTTCAAAAATGAGTATGAACTGATCTGTATGTGCTCATTTTTGAGTACGTCCATGTTTCAAAAATGAGTATGAACTGACCTCCATGTGCTCATTTTTGAGTACGTCCATGTTTCAAAAATGAGTATGAACTGACCTCCATGTGCTCATTTTTGAGTACGTCCATGTTTCAAAAATGAGTATGAACTGATCTGTATGTGCTCATTTTTGAGCATGTCTATGTTTCAAAAATGAGTATGAACTGACCTCCATGTGCTCATTTTTGAGTACGTCCATGTTTCAAAAATGAGTATGAACTGATCTGTATGTGCTCATTTTTGAGCACGCCCATGTTTCTAAAATGAGTACGAACTGACCTCTATGTGCTCATTTTTGAGCATGTCTATGTTTCAAAAATGAGTATGAACTGACCTCTATATGCTCATTTTTGAGCATGAAAATACTCAAAATTTACATGTATTTTTAGGTTTAAGGTGCATTGGCGAGATATAAAATAATTACCAATCCTGCACGCCTCCTAAGAGAAAACTGGTTCACTTAATAAAATGAGCATATATTTGAAGCCTGTAAATATATTGAAACTATTTTATAAAAAATGTATCAGTCGGTCAAAAAAAATAAATAAATAAACCGTATTAACTCTAATACAAATTATAGAAGTGAAATAAAATTGCTGTCTACTTCAATTTTAAGACTTTAAAATTTTTAATCAAGGGGTCATCTACATATTAAAATGAACAGTAACTTTATATTTTTAATATAACCCCCCCCAATTTGATAACAATCGGAAAGAAAACAACTCAATTTAGCCCAATTACAAATTTTTAAGACATTTCACAATTAGTCCAAGAGTTAGTAGACATAGGACTAATGAGTTCTCAGAGTGAAAGATTTTTCTCTTAAAAAAGTGTTTATAAAATTCGTGTTACTTATAATTCCTACCTCTAATAAATCTTCAATTGTAGAAACGTCTCTTAAAATAGTACTTCGGGTAGTTGAGTGTGTTCTTTCTAACTGCATTGTCAAATTTGGAGGTTTACATTGAAAAAATTAAAAATTTGTGGTCAAATTTGGAGGTTTACATTGAAAAAATTAAAAATTTGTGTTCACCTTATCATGTAGATGAAACCCTAAGGAAAGTTTTAATAGGTTAAATTGAAATAGACAATCCATGTTGATTGATACCAGTTTCATTTCTCTATGATATTTTTTATTCAAATTAGATTTTTTTTTTTTTTTGACCAACTGTACATAAAGCTTCAAATGCATGCTTGTTTTAATAAAAGCGCCAGTTTTTCTATAGCAAGTTGTTTAGAAAATTAGCAATTTCTCTATACCTCAGCATACACATTGGTCGTCCATCAGTTTATATGTGAAAGTTGAAAAAAATGTGATGTGTGATACAGTTTTATTGGTCCAGCAAGAATAATTTAGTAATGAGTTTTATCAATTATGTAAATCTTTAGTACTATGGTTTCTTTCATTTGTGGTTTACTTCATCAGTGCAGATGTCAGAAATACACTACACTAAATCAAACACTTATAAGTTGATGATGGAGCACAAACAGAACACAAAAACGCATCTGACGGGATGTGTTAATTTTAAAAGTTTTCATAAGAGCAATCTCATCTTTTTTCTCCAAAAAAAAAAAATATGCTCTGAAAATTTTTATTAAAATATATTTATTTTGCAGATTTCTAAAATCTAATGTTGAATTTTTTTTTTTTTTTTTTTTTTTTTTTTTTTTTTTTGTATACATATGATGTGAATGACTGATTTGCATAACAAAAATGCTTTTGAAAAATAATTTAAAAACCAGTTGTAAATTCAAATCATTTAAGTTTCAAAGAAGTCCTGAAGTCAAAGAAGTCTGAATCTTAATTTTAGAAATGTTTATTATATTTATATAAATAAATATTTAGTTTTTATTTGAAATTACACCCACATTTAAAAAATGGTTGGGTCCCTGGGACATTCAAAGAGTCCATTCACATCACTGTCCTTGCAGTCTATTCATTTTGACAGTCTTTCATATAATGTAGGATTTATCCAAATCCGCTAATGATTTCATGTAACATGTTCAAAATTTTATATTTCAGAAAAAATGTACTCATTAAATTATATCATAATTGTCTTTAATATCACTTTCACCCTAGAGATTAATTTGAAAATGCACTTCTGCATTTTACATATATTGACTGAAAATGGACCAGCACCCATTATTATAACTTGTCAGAAAAATTCAAAGTGAATATTTCCTCAAATACAATCATCAATCCTTTTGAATTGACACTTCTAAATTACTAAACTGAAAAAAAAAGAAACCAAATACAGTAGACTCTCTCAAATCCGCACAGCTTGGCACCAGAGGTTGTGTGGATTTCTGGTCATTGATTTGTTTACTTTTTTTTAAATGTAATTTGAATGTAATAATGCAATCAAAATTATAATGAATGCTTGCAATATAGTAAAATAATTAAGCAAAGTAATAAACTAAAATAATAAAAATCAAGATAATTTTTAAAATGATTAAAAGTAAAGGTCAAGTAAATGATGTACAATTAAATATCCATAATCAAGATGAGGTACATTTTCCTCGAATTATTCAAAGAAACTTTCCTCTTAAAGGTACCCAATTAATTTATATCAAAATCATGAAAAAAGGAAGTTTTGCTTCAGGTTTAGCCAGACTTAATAACAGAAAAGCTCGATTATTACATAAACATATTTGCTAAAAAGATTGTGATTACCATTGATATAAGCAAAATCTTGATTTTTTTTTTCAGAAATAAATTTATGCTTCCTTCATGAAAAACCATGAGTTCAGTCATATCGAGAATTACATATTAAAATACATACGGAATGATATAAAACTAAAATTTTTTGTCATTTTGACCCTCCATCTGAAAAAGTTTTATTGTGTACATCTGCGATTATGTGCGAATTTGAATGAGTCTACTGTACTATGAAATCATTGCTTTCTTTTGTAATATGTTTGATTTCAAACATTTTTATGGTATGTGCCAAAGCCAATTCTTGTTTATTGCTTCTGTGTTTTTTTAATAAATAGTCACAGCTAAAAGCAATGGGAAGTTAAGGCTATTCTCAACTGCTCTGCTCAACGAGCACAAAACGTTTTGACACATTTACAAATTCATTTTTTAACGGAAAGATATAAAATTGGAAAGCCTCACCATGGAAGCGATTTGGAATCGAACTGTGTTTTCCATTTTTTGATCAACCAGTTACCTATTGAGTTATAAGAGATTTTGATCACGTGATACGGCATTTTTCTCCATTTACTGACTGGATTTTCTTCTTTCGTTCGGAAGTTCAGTTCTAAATGCCAACTTTGACAGTATTTTCTGAAAGATCTATTGCGTTTACAAGAAAACGGAAAAAAACAGTTTGATCACATAGTTTCTGAATAACAACACCTGCTAGTTTCATGCGTTTGCGAACAAAAATGAATTAAAACTTATGTCAGAAAGTTGGCCCTTTGGATTTGAGAACAGTCTTAAATAATTTTTAAGCAAAGCTTCTGCTACTGACTATACATATTTTTTATAAATTTTCTAATTGAGCAGTTTATGATATTTGCTTAAAAATCACTCAATTGTAAACTTAAAATTACACGAGGCTCTAACTTTTATACATGAAAAGAGCCTTTCTTTTTTCAAAAAGATTACTACACGTTCTTCTGCTATACCTTAAAGTTACTAGAAACTCATTATGCCCATTATAATTAATAAACATAAAAATAAAACTAAAGTAATATCAAAATTGTTTATTTTAAATCTAACAAGTATTTTTACAATCGATAAAACACAAAGCATCAGTACAAAAATAGAAACTTAATCTCTCTCTCTATATATATGTAAAACAGTTAGTACAAAATTGCCAAGTGCTTTAAATACTACAAAACTCAAAATATAGCAGAAAGTATTGAAACCAAATTATTTGTTATGACATTTATTCATTACAGGTCAAATTCAAATCTATTATTATTTGATTTTTTACTTTTGTTCTTATTCAGTCAGGTGCTTTCGATGGCTATTCCCTGTCTTCTTGGGGGCTGTTATATTCCTTGCAGGCGTGGCGTATGTCTGCTTTCCCCCCTTTCTCGTTTGTGGGCTTCTCTGTCCGGTAAGCATGCAGTACCACCTTCCGTCCAATCTGTAATGTTCGGTTTCATTTACTGTATTTCCAAAATTACAGTGGAACGGAAGGCGGTACTGTATGTCCACTAGAGAGAGAAGCACATAAGCCAGAAATGAGGGAAAGAAGATACATTCATCCCGGTGAGAGATATATCAGCCCTCAAGAAGAGTGGGAATAGTGATTGAAAGTTTGAGGCTGAATAACAATTCAAGTTTAAATAAAATGATAAACATAAAAAGTAAACAATTTATTGCAGAGTAGTTTTGTATTAGTCTCATATGCTACCATTATCTCTGACTAATGTGGATTCTAGCAAAAAGCTACTAAATTGTTTCAGGAGATAAAAGTTGCAAGATAACATTCAAAATTTTGAAAGTAAATTAAAGAATCTTAATTAAAAAAACATTAAACTTGACTTTGGAGTTGGGAGGGAGATCCATCAACATAAAAATCTGGCTTACAGGCAATGTAATATGATTATATATGCATAAACTCGTGTGGAAATTAAAACCGTTAATTATCATAAACAATTTATGATTAAATATGGTTCCATCGGCAAAAGGGAAACGAGTCAGAGATTCATTCGGCCCCAGGTCAGATTTTAGGAAATTTTTTTATGTAATGAGGGGCTTACCACAGCAGGGAGACGAGACAGTTTTGTTTGGTTTGAGGTTAGTTTTTCGCTAGAGGTTCTGGGGCCCCACTAGCCAGCGAAGCCAGCTAGTCCTTTTTTATATGGATCTTTTGTTCAATAATAACCTATTAAAACACAGATGCAGGTAAAAATTCAGACAAATATACCTGCACATTGCCATACAATCATACTTTTGAATACGAAACTGTTACAAAGCTGCCAAAACTTTGTATTTACCTAATATATAGCTGGATCCCCTTCAATTAGTTTTAGATAAATGCCTGCTAACTTCTTAACCTAATCTCCTTAATATAAATCTTTTTTATAAAGTTATACGTAGAGAGATAAGCAGAACACCTAAGTGAAGGAAGTGGTTCAGATGTATTTGCAGTAAAAGAGCAGACACATTCAGCATTATCTGGGCAGGTATAATATCAGATACATTATTAGCTATGGTAAAACATCACATGTTTCTATTTCCAAACCGGAAAGAACGCTTTTGGGATTTGAAATGGTGTCAAAATTTATGTCTAAACCAGAAAATTTTCAAATAGACCAAGATGGTCATTGAAACGAAAAGATGCTGGAATTTTATTATAATGTTATTGCTATTGTTGAACCTTTCAACAATGTAAAACTTTCTTTGTTGATTCCTTTACCTAAAAAAGTGCATTGATGCAAGAGAGTTGAGAAAAGACTGTGAAAGCAGAGACATTAAGAAAAGTATATGAAGTATGGCAAATAGATAAATAAAATGGACAAGATTAGAGTTTGCTGCCCATAGAAAAAACAGCTGGATGCAACCATAATAATATTTACATAAAATGCAAAAGTCTTTTCAAAATTTTCCTTTTAAATGTTATATTTTAATTACACAACAGTTTAAGTTAGATTTTTTTGCCAAATTTAACAACTTTGGACAATACATTCTATGGTTATTATTTCAAATTATGAAAAATAATGAAAGCCAATCAGCTATTAAAATAGGTGTTTTACTGCTGCTTTGTATTGTACAATATAAAAAATCCCTTACCACAAAACATATGATACAACCCCATACAAATTAACAAATTTTTGGCCAACTAGAAACATAAAACTGACTGTACTACAAATATAAAGAAAACAATTAGTACTAAATTTTACCTCACCACTGATCCATAAAACTATTTCAATTAAATACTGAAGATTTACAACAATAGTTTCCTGATATTCATAATTTTAACAAAAAGAACAAAACAAAAGAAAACTAAATATAAATTTATTTAAAAAACAAGCAATCTTTTAAATTATTTCAAATTTTTCATTTGTACAGCATGGATTATACCGCAGTGTAACATACACTGATTTGTCATTTAAATCATATGAGTTTCTTATATGCAATGGAACATAGTTAAATAAATCTTTTATGTTTATTAGATTAACAGCACCAGTAGAACTTACAACATATCAGTGAAAATGGCTGTCAAAACCTAAAAACTCAAACAAATCACAAATTAAAAATGCATTATTATTAAGGACAAACATTTTTTTTTTATTTTACCAAAAATAGGTAACTCATCAATGCAAGAAACAAACACAACCATATTTTTTTAATATGTTGTGCCATTATAACGAAAACCATTACACTGCATTACTTCCGAATTGTCACTCAAACCGTTTACTTCAAGTTTCAAATTATGTTCCTTTTAACTATGCATTTTTCCATATGTTGTTTCCAACACATTTGATATTGCATTGCATTTAAAATATTTCTCATGTAAAGTATGTGCAATTTATAACTGATGGCGTATGGCTACTGTTTTAGCAACATTTACAAAATTTTTGCTAGCTGATGCACATCTTTTTGAAGGATAATGTTTGCTTACATATCGCATGCTCCAATACATAACTGGAGGCCCTAGCTGCCTTATGATCCTAGGATAGTGTACTGCAAAATGCATTTTTGGTGATAAATGTTTATCTGGAAAAAGCTCTAAAAAAAGTTTGTGATGATCTGCTATATTTTCTGCTAATTTAAAAGTTTCAGGTAATGTCTGGAGCCATAATAGTATCAATTAATTTCAACATAAGATTAAATAACTGCCAAAATTCGTTATCTTCAGAAATTTTGTCACCAATTAATAAGGGTATGTTTCGAATCAAGGTCCACATTTGAGATGCACTTTGCCCATTAGAACCATCAAGATTTAAAAGTTTTTCTCTGTTTATTGACACTGGTTTAGAACTTGATTCATATTTACCATAATTAAAATTTATTATCCTATCATTTAAAAGACTAAGTGAAAATTTTGGCTTTAAAAACAAACTGATGTACTATTAAGAAGGTTTCACTAGCACACCAACCTTCAAAAAGATCGTGCATTACATCTACAATCAAATTATTTGTCACATGCCAATAACTTAAATCATTTAGGCAGCAAGGAGTTTTAACACCACATTCTGATACTGTTATGTCACCAGAAGACACTTTATTAACATGCATGTCATGCTCAGTTTTATTACGTAGTAAACTAATATCTTCCTTTATATTTTTATACAAAATATATTTTTTTGCTAGACAAAATCTACAACAAAAAATAGCAGTAAAGCTCTCAACAAACCCCAGCAGTTTATTCAACCCTAAATTATCACCTACCACTTGCCAAATTACAACTTTGTATATATTTCCCTGAAATTCTATACCTTCATCTGAAAGCTTTTTCAAATCATGAACAAGTCTATCTAGTATTGTCCGATAACCATATTTTTCGACATCAAGAGAATAGTGTATGTTAGTTATAAATATTGAATCTAACAAAGATTGAAGGTGCACAGGCAAATCTTTAATTTTAAAATATACGAATCCCAATTTATGTACACCGGTATGTGACCCCAATGGATTTTGTAAGCTCCACATCATCTATATACAACTCGATTACTATTGTATCCACAGAGCTTAAAATTGCATTGGAATAATAATAAAATCCATCTTGGATACTACAAAGGGTTGCATTTCTAAGACTTTTGTTTTGTTTGTATGTTTTGAAAATATGCAAAAATCCATCAATAGAAATAATTTTTTTCATTGTGTCTACTATACTTATGTATTGGCATGTGTCATTTTTAAGAATTTGGTGAGGTAGCCATCTATAAACTTTTGTTCATATCGTGTACCTAAAGCAATCTCCTTTGGCTCAACATAGCGACCACTTGCTTTAATGGCATTGACTATTTTATGTTTTGAATAAAATGTAGACAATGAAGAAGCAGCAAAATCAAATGTTGCCATCAGTGATTTTGTGTTTTTTTCACATTTCATTCCATTTTCAGTTAAAAAATTCACTGTTTCTGATTTTAAATAATTTACAGTATTGTACAGAAAAGATGAAGTACTATTGATAGATGAGATAATACTAGAACAGTAGTACACTGCTTTTGCTACATGTTTCACTGCAATATTGCAAAATATCCTTTTGAAATTGTTCATGTTTACATATTTCTGAATCACCCAAAAAATTGATTTGAAAATATCAATTTGAGGGTAAATCATCAGAAGACAAATCACCATCTTTACTATTTATCGGCTGATTTGAAAAATTACGACTTTCTGAAATGTCTATTTCTACGTCACTAGCATGAAATCTTTTCAGATGTCTCTCATAGTTAAACAACTTCATAAATGCTTGTCTACAGCTTTCATCATAACACACATACCGCTTAAGTATACATGTCTTATGATAATTTCGAATGTGACGGCAAAGATCATGTGGATTTTGAAATTTTTTTTTGCAAAGTGAGCAAAACATGGCTGCAAATTTTTAAATACAAATTGTAGCTGATAAAATATAAGAAAAAAACAGAATTTAAATGTTCTTTTAATTCAGTCTAAAAACAAGTGCAGAAATATTAAAGTCCCTCTCCCAACTCCCTATGAGAATATTTATTTCTCAAATGACAATTTACATTAAGATTAAAATATTATATTAATAGTCCTTTTTAGTTCACTGATATAGGATGTCACTTCATTTTGTTTTTTGTGCATCACATTTAGTATAAAACAGGCATTGAGAAAGTTTCATACATTACTACAGTAAGGAGATGAAAGGCTTTCCTACACCAGCCCCAAACAAATGACTATCTCAAATGAAATAAAATTTACATTAGATTAAAATATTATGACATTCAGTTGATATCTATAATAATAAAAAAAGGATAACTAGGATGAAAAGTTTCATACTGGTACAATGCAAAGTAAAAATATGATATTTACACACTTAAAAAAATCCGTTCTTTCAGTTCTCTGATACAAGATGCCATTTCATTTTGTGCATCACATTTATAAAAACAGACATTTAGAAAATTCCATACATTACTACAGTAAGGAGAAAATTCCAAGTTTAAAATATGTTATCTTAAAGCATAAATCAACTGCTTTTAACATACTACTTGTTTTTATACAATGGTTTTCAAAAATTAATGTTTGTACAGGGTTTAACTTCCCAATAGCTAATACAAGCGGTTGTTTACAGTCTCCACCCAATAGTCTGTCTTCTTTCATAAACTTTTCGATGCCTTGGCACTACCTATAAACAAAAGAAAAACATTTTAAAAATAAGTGCAATAATTTCTTGATTGTTGTCACCCTGTGAACAATTTACAAAAGCAGCATGATTTAGGGCACTTCAGAAATATATACAGATTGTAAGAACTTTGTGTCGTGTAATGAACTCTTTTTGTGAGCTCCTGTAAGTACTGTATCCCATGCATAAATACTACACACTTAATTTTCAATAGCAATCTTGCTGCAATAATCCAATAGCATATATCTTTCACAAGATTTGGATGTAAATACAGAATTATCAGCACTTACAAACTAAATTCAAAAATAAATAAATAATGAGAAGTGTTACATTTTTGTGGGGTAACATTTATGTAGTAATTTTAGAATTCATTACAAAATATTTTTTTAATTGAATAGTTTTAAAAACAAAAACGTGATAATTATCCTACTGTTGTTATCATATAAACCTCACAAAAATACAATACTTGATATTTATAATAATACAACTAATATTTTAATGTAAATCAACAATCACAAGAGTTATTGGCAGACCCATAACCAGGATTTTCCTTCGGAGGGGGCTCAATCTTGGAATTTTTTCTGATATGATAGCAATAATTTGCACACTTTAAAGTGTGAATAAAAAAATAAACAAGGCTTAAACTAAGGTGTATTCCTCCTTATAGTATACTTGATACCCATGTCAAAAATTCTATTTTTTTTTTTTTTTTTAAGTGAAATTTTATTTTATGATCAAAAAGACAGAAAACGTACTGGTGACTATTTTTATATTCTATTCGTATCACTATTTTAAAAGATAAAACTTTTTAGTACATTTCACTTGCACACATTGTCAAAGTACACTATGTGACATTGAACATGCAACACCAAGAAGTAGGAGAGGACAGATATTTATTCAAATTTCAGGATAGATGCATGTGATAGAGTTATTTAAACGATATGAAATGCGCAGCTCTCCAGTGCATGTTGAATAAGATATAACGGAAGGAACCTGCAAAATGGGCAGTATTCGTAGCTTTACTTCTGCTAGGGAAAGCATCGTAGAAATTTTGTTCTTGTCTCCCAGGACGCGTGTAATAGCAGAGAATGCCAGGCCACTGTCAACGGAGACATTTACAGCAGACAGACGATTTTACGAAGGGCATGGTGATTGGACTGAGACGGACAGGTTGGTCCATATGTCATATTCGCAGCTGAGACACATCTGTATGCATCCACAGTGCACCGCTGTGGCGAAGGTGGTTGGAACGAGGAAATGTGGAAAGTTTGAAGGGTGCTAGTGCAGCCAGAGTGACGTCAGCACATGTGGATAGACGCTTCCCCCGAAAAGCAGTAGTGAACCCGCAAGCCACCTCTACCTCCACTTTGCAGTGTGTTCAAGACACCCTGAATGTTCCCATATCGACCAGAACCATTGTAGTACTCTCATTGACTCTGTACCTAGACGTGTTGCTTCGTGTATCGTTATCCACGGTGGTCCTACATCCTACTGAGCTGATGCTATTCTCGCTTTGTATTATGGCTATATTTTCGAAATATTGTTCAATTCAACTACTGTCCGTTGCTGTCTCTCTCTGTTTGTCGAGTTTCATCATTTTCTGGCCACTCTTTCCTGGTGTTGCATTTTCAATGTCAGGTAGTGTATATGTGAAAATATTTTGGTTTGAGAAAGTGGTGCAAGACAGAATTAAAAATTAGTTACCAGCGGATATTTTATTATCAATAGAGATCTATCATCATTATATCTATCATAATTAGAGAAAGATTTTTTAAACTTTCGGGGGTGCTTCAGCCATCTCTCTGGCTATGTGATTATGTAAATTATACAATAGAAGGATACATACAGACAGAAATTGGATGAAATGATCAAGAGACTGGGTCCCAGTGGGTTTTATTATTATGTGCTTAGAATTTTTGGAACCAGATTTTCTAAATACTCCTTGGTAAAGTAACATTGGGAGTAAAATTAATGCACAAAAAATTTCTGAAAGAGGAAAAAACTTTGTAAATACCAAACTTTAGATTTCTCTGAAATCATAATCTTAAAAATAACACCTACTAGCTGAACTGCCATTGCCCAGGCATATGATAACATTAAATAAACCTCAAAATTATGATTTTATATATTTGACTCTATTTTGTCTGAATTTATATTTTTAAATGAAAAAATTCTTGAAAAAATATTTATTTTTAGTGATAAAACTACTTTTAAGAAGACATTTTTTCACTTGGTTTATTTCACTAGTTCTTGTCTGAATTGTTTAAGATATTCTGTAGTTATAATATAAATATGAGAGTTATAGATCCCATAACAAAAATTCGAAAACAAAAATACTGATATCTAGTTGATAAAGAAATAAGTGTTTTTTTTTTAACATCAGCTCCATCCGTACAAAACTGTGAAAAAACACAAAGTAAAATGCATGTTTGGATCTTCCTTTCATCCTAATGCACAATCTGATACTAGGCATGCATTACTGGTTGACGCAGAATAAGAGATGAGGTTTTGATGAGAGTTCATTATCATTTTTAATTAATATCTTGACTAATTAACAAAAAATTGAAAATTCTCTGGTGCATCAGAAAAGGTCTTGGCATGGTTCCAAGTTACAAAATGTGCCAGGACTGAAAATATTTTTGATTCCCCCTTTCCCCCAGCTGAAGTTGAAAGGCTAAAGTATATAAAATTTAAGAATGTGTGCAAATACGTAATATTAAAAAAAATTCATCTTGATACTGCTCTAGGGAATTTTTAAAAGACAAATATGTCATGTCCTGGTGACAGCCCACGGAAGACTTGCACCCATGAGCCTTGGACTACCCTCACTCAAATTTTCAGCCTTGATGTACAGTTCGTAATTTTTTTCTAGTCATAGCGCACAGAGCAAAACTTTGTTTCATTAGAATAAGATATGGGTCAATAAGAAAAAAAATGGTTCATTTTAGGAGGGGTTGGCACGGTTGAAACCGTTTCTTTCTTTTTTTTTTGGTCAAAAAAATCATTTGGTATTTTTAGAACAAATTTAATATAACATTTTTTCTTTTTTGTAATTTAAGTGCTTTTAATTATTAATAGAAGTAATTTCTACTTTTAACACTTCATTTCAGCAGACAACATGAGACATAACGAGTCTAGATCATGTTTCCATGCATGTGAAAGGAAAAATAGCATGTGCTGATGAACATGTCTTGTCTGGTACTCTAAAAGTTTATCTTAAAACATACAAAATTAGAAAAGATAAAATAGATAATAGTCCAGGCAATAGGGAATTTTACCTAGCAAAACTAATGGTAGTTCTGGAAATAGGCTTACTTATGTTTTTTGGGTCGCTGAATCCGAATTTGTAACTACCCACCAAAATTTCCCCCGGCAACACCCCCAAATTTTGGTAAAAAGCCCCCCAAAAAAGTTTATTAAAAAATCAATTTTTTTATTGTTTTAGGGAAAAAGTATCTAGAAATTCAGAAAGTAGACAAAATTTGCAACAAATTAGATATATGACATTATGACTTAGGATGAAGGGGAAGGGGGGATCTACCTCGGAACATGCGCCGCGGTGCTGCGTGGACTAAGTTGCACAATTCCACTTAACCACTCACACGTTTACATTCGCCCTCCCATGTCCCCTACGAACTTTCTCTATAAGGTTTACTTTAAGTTTGTTGGGTCGCTGAATCCGAATTTTTAACTTACCCCCAAAATCCCCCACCGAAAACCCCCCAAAATAGTTGTTTTTAACTTTAATTTCTTATTTTTTTAGTGGAAAAGCATTACGAAATTCAGAAACTAGACAAAATTTGCAACAAATAGGATATATGACATTATGACGTAGGATAAACAGGGAGAGAGGGGGCTGCCTCGGAACATTCCCCGCGCGCTTTTCTCAAAAACCAAATTTTTTCAAAAAAAAAACAGTTTTTTGGGAGGTTGCCGGGTGAAATTTTGGTGGAAAGTTACAAATTCGGATTCAGCGACCCAAAAACCATAAGTTGAGTCGAAATCCATAACTAGTATTAATTTTGCCAGGTAAAATCCCTATTGCCTGGACGTAATAACTTAGTGCATGTAGCGCCGCAGTGCATGTTCAGAGGCAGCACTCCTTCTCCCCGTTCATCCTACGTCATAATGTCATATATCCTTTTTGTTGCAAATTTTGTCTAGTTTCTGAATTTCGTTATGCTTTTCACCTAAAACAATAAGAAATTTAAGTTAAAAACAACTATTTGGGGTGGAAGTTAAAAATTCGGATTCAACAACCCAAAAAACTTATTTTTAAGTAAACCTTTTAGAGAAAGTTCGGAGGGGAGATGGGAGGGCAAATGTAAACGTGTGAGTGGTTAAGTGGAATTGCGCAACATAGTCCACGCAACACCGCGCGTATGTTCCGAGGCAGATCCCCCCTTCCCCTTCATCCTAAGTCATAATGTCATATATCTAATTTGTTGCAAATTTTGTCTACTTTCTGAATTTCTAGATACTTTTTCCCTAAAACAATTTTTTTAATAAAAACCTTTTTTGAGGGGCATTTTACCAAAATTTGGGAAGGGGGGGTTGCCGGGCGTAGCTCATAGGGGGCAGAGCCCCCTAGTATCTTAAAACATACAAAATTAGAAAAGATAAAATAGATAAATAATTTTCAATATTTAGCATAAAATATTTTCATTTAAAAAATGCAGATTATTAAGAGCTGTTAATAACAAAATACAATGATCTTTAAGATTTTGTCAAGTTGTGAAAGAACATTTTCTTGATTGGGGGAGATTATTCTTAAAGAATTTTAAAAACTAACTTAAGATATGAAGTTGAATAATACAGATTGCAAAAATTGAGTGCTAGTTACAGTATTTCAATAATGCCAACCAATCTTTTTTGTTACTTGCTGAATCTAACGGTAAAATTTTTTAACTTGGACACTTGGAGTATCATCAGAAAACAAAATAACCAGAAGTATTTGTATATTTAAAACAAATAATAATAACTACAGAACATTATATTTTCATGAAAAAGCATCAAATATTTATGGATTATTATATTATTAATCAAAAGATTCTTCATGCGATTTTCAAGGTATCAATGTTTCACTATGTAGAACAGTTTACTCTTTGAATATACAACATAGCGTTACTAATAGATAATGTTTAAATTAGAAATTTATTTCAATTTTCTACTTAATTGACTACTATTTACTTTTAATATTTTCAAGTGAAGTTATATTTCTTATAGATACAATATCCAACAATGTTTATTTTATCAACAGATATGTAGTTGTATGCAATAGCAAATTATATATAAATCTGGGTTTTTTACAAAACAGTTTTTTGCCACCCCTGATTTTAAGACCCTTCACAGAATTCCATTTCCTAAAATGAATCCTTCACAGAATTATATTTCACAAAAAGAACCATTCACAGAATTGTATTTTTTACACAAGGACAACATCATAAAATTTGCTTTATTTTCTATTCTATTAAAACGGCCCTTTCACATGTATTTAAATTTTTAACTGTGTATGTTGAACAAGACATTCATACTTTTTGTGGAAGATTCATATATAGAAATGTAAATGAGTCTGTAGGTAGAAAATGCACCCCCTCCCCCCACCCCCACAAAAAAGGATCATTTTTTTATTATGCTACTTTTATTTTCACAAGTATTAGGGGACAAAAAATCGCAAAATTTCACAAAAACACCCTGTCAAAAATGTTAATAGAACAGTTAAATTTATTTTAGTAAAAGTAATGAATTTACTATAGAATATACATTTAGAAATTTACTATACATGCACATAAATATTTACTGCATACTTTCATTGCAGGGTTCAGCTGTACTCATATCTAATTCAAGCCAATTTGCAAATTCCTTAGCTGCGGACCTTCCGCAATGCCTACCTTGTAAGATAATGGAATTTGAAACTATTCCAAATTCTGAACAAAAGCTGTCGCCTTTCCTTTCATCAAAAATTAATTTGAATTCAGAATCAATCTATAAAAAAATTAATATACAATAAGAGATGGAATTATAATATTAAATACAATTATATTAATAGCTATGACAATAAAAAGATAAAGCAAAAATTTTAAGCTTTTCATTATGATTGTCACACTACATGTAAGGATAAACCAAATCTCCTGAATTTCAAAGCATTTTCAAAATGTTAGGAACTTAAAAAGCATCCTACCTTTATGAATTGCTAACTTGTGCAAAACTGATGTTAACCTTGAGAGATCTAGGTAAACTGTAACTTGTATGCAGGGGTGATTCTGAGTAAAAATAAATCTTTTGAAATTCACAGCAAATTATCTCAATGGTTACAATAGAGGGCGGGGGATCCTACTCTGGGGCTAATTATGCGATCCATTGACGAAAATCGCATGTTATATGCAATTCTTTGACAAAATTTGCATTTTACATGCGATTTTTTGATAAAATTCGTATTTTCTCCGGCAATCTTTTGCTTAAATTCGATTTTTTTTGCAATCCTTTGACTAAATTCAGGCTTTTTTTTGTCACGCTTTGATGAAATTCAGGCTTTCTTCCATCATCCATTGATGAAATTCAAGCTTTTTTCCATCATCATTTGATGAACTTCAGGCTTTTATCCATCATCCTCTGATGAAATTCAGGTATTTTATACAGTCCTTTGACAAAATTAGTGTTTTTTTGTAATCCTTTGATGATATTAGCATTTTTGTGTGATCCTTTTACAAAATTTGAGTTCTTTTTCAGCGATCTCTTGATGAAAAGCACGTTTTTTCCACGCGATACTTTGACGAAATTCACGTTTTCCCCTGTGATCCTTTGACGGAATTTTCATTTTTCACTGCAATGCTTTGACAAAATTCGCACTTTCCCCATGATGTATTGATAAAATGGATTTTTTTGGTTCCCATTTGTCAAAATTTAGGATTTTTTTATGTCTGAATTTTCAGACGGATGGCCGATATTTTAAAACTTTCATAACCGAAGATTTAAATTTTCGAAAAATTTAGAACAGAATCACCCGTGATTGTATGTTTTTATTTTTATTTATTTATTTTATTTTGCTAATTTATAGGGATGCACCGAATAGTGATTTTGGCCGAATGTCGAATATTCGGCCTACAGGCGAACCGAATTACCGAATATTCGGCTGGACAAATAATTTTTTATTTCAAAGGCATTAAAATATTAATTTAAAAAAATACATAATACTTAATACAGAAAATAACATTTGGATAAACAGGAGCTTTTTATAAGTAAACTTTATACTGAAACAAAAATCTACTTTGAGTTACTTAAGAATAGGATAGTTATAAACTTTTTTAATTAATAAAATTTTAAATTTCATGACTTCATCTGTGAATTAAAGCAAATGAATATTTTCTTAAATTCTGAAACAAACATTTTAAAATCAAAGAGAAATTGTGAAAAAAATTGGAAGAAAAACTTCACAGGGTCATATATACTCTTTATTTGTCCGGAAGCGACTAAAGTAAAAATAAATAATACAATCTATACAAATGATGGCAACTCAGCAAGGAAAATTTTAAATGGCATCCTAGATTAGTCTCTGAAATTTGCGATCCTAAAATCTTTCAACAAACTTTTAATAAAGATAATGTGGTCAAGAAAATCTTTTTTTTTTAAACATTAATTTACTAATTTTCTTAACTTTAATTTTACAAACAGCAAATAATGTAAAATTATTATTTTTTTTATTTAAATATAATTCTATTTATTTAATTGTTCTGGATATCATTATAAGTCGACAGTTAAAATTAGAAGTTGTGCAAGGTTTTTTTCAGTATTCGGTGCGCCAATATTCGGTGAGATGTCCGAATACCGAATATTCGGTGCATCCCTATCACTACTAATTTACTTACTGTACAATAAAGTGTCGTGTAATGTTTGCATCTTATAATACAGGGTATATACAATGATCCGTTTATATGTTTAAGTTAATAAGATAACAGATACTGTATGAACATTACTGAAATTGCATTTTTTAGCAATGTCTACATGGGGTGTCCATTACTGGAAATTGACTAATTAAGTGTTCCAGTAATGGACCTAAAAAATAAATGATAATAAACCTAAAAAATAAATGAAATTTTGTAAATGGCCATTAGTATATTCATAAAATTTAAAGTTTTCTATTACTATAAGTTATCTATTACTATAAATCAACCATCTTGTGCGAGTTTTAATGCATAAGCTAAAACCTTTTACAATGTTCAAATGCACAAATACGTACAATACCATGACACAAAAAACCACATACGGCCGTTTCAAAGAGTATTCTTGAATCCCCTTTCTCAGTGTGATAAAAAAAAATATTAAAAGATTAAAATGAGGTCAAAGAATCCCTCGGTTATAGACCCTGGCTATTTTTGTGATTCACCCCCGCGCCCCTCGCACTGAAGAAGGAGATCCAAGAATCCTTGGAACGGCCGTATGTAGTTTTTTGTGTCATGGTACTGTATGTGTTTCAGCGTTCGAAATCCTTGGTGGTCCGCTGGTCCGAGATCACTAAAAATTCAATCGGACCACTAATTTAAAAAATTTAGTGGTCCGAAGGACCAGTAACTAACAGTAACTTTTCCCCCTCTTTGACAGGTAAACGTAAATTTTCCCATCCCTGAGAAAACTGCAACCAAACATTACAATAAGCATAAAATTTGCATAAATACTTAGTCAGTTAAAATAAATAGACGGAAATAAAAAACATAATAATTTCAGTTTTTGTTTATGTACTATTTATTTAATTTTTAGCAAATTATAATTTTACATTTTATTATGCCGAAAATTTTGGGTAACTGAAAGGAAGTTTGGTTTATATTCTCGGCGGAGGAGAGGGGTGGGGGGTGTCACTCAAAGGGTTAAGGTACTTATATAATTTTATGTAGCAGTCCAGTAACGATGTCTGCAGACCAGTAAACTCTGATGTTTACTGGTCCTTGGGATCAGTGATTTTTTTAAATCAATTCTACCGCTGAAAATAGTCAGGGTTGCAAAATCGCTAAAAAAAATGTCGGTCATAACAAAAAAGATGACAGACGATCAAGGGAGAATATGCAAGGGATATTCAAAAACTCATTCAATTTCATTATAAAAATTAATATAAGGTTAACAGATAATATTAAAAATTCAAAACAATATTCTTGTATTTAATAACATTTGTTATAATACTTGTCCCCAAGCAGCATTAGCGATAAATACAAAATATTATTTTGTCTTCAAAAGCATCGGTAAATTAGAAAAATTTTGGTTAAAAAAAAAAAATAAAATAAAAAAATAAAGATCTATTCAATCTATCTTTTAACATGCTTTTACAAACAAAATACCAAAGTTCTCCAAATGTTATTTTATGAAAAAAGAGAGAGCGAGAGAGATGGGGGAGGGGGAAGAGAAATTTGTAAAAAGCAAATAGTATAAAATTTTGTAATGATAATGATTCTGAGATTCATATAAATATTAAAATTGATCTAAGTCCAATCAAAAACAATGATATTTTCAAAACAAAATACCAACATTTTCCAAACGTTATTTCTAAAAAAAGAGAGGGGAAAGGGAATTTGTAAAAAGCAAATAGTAAAAAAATCAGGGTTGTCTCGGTTTTAACCATGGTGGTTTTAACCAGCGGTTTAAACCGGTTTTAACCGTCCTGGTCAAAATCAATTTTGACCATTTTGACCACTGAAATTGACTATTCAATTTATTTACTACTAATCAAATATATTTTACTAGCATATGTTAAAAACAAAGTTAACATTTGTTAAAAATGTCATAATATAAGTAACATAACACCAGCAAATACCAAATTTAAAAAAGCCATAACATAAATTACAACACCAAGATACAACACAAATGTTTTAATTATTTTTTATACACAAGCTCTTTTATCGAGACTGTATCATTTTAGAATAAGTTTCAAGATCTTTTTCTTTTAGCAATCTTAACCATTCGTCGCATGCATCAGATATAGTAGCATCTTCTTTTTTAAGTTTATCTAAAGCAAGGGAAATAGGCTTAAGTTGATTTTATAAATGTTTTACTTCTTTGTATACGTTGTTAATGATTTTAACAATGTTATCAATATTATCTTCATGCTCATCTGCAATTTTTCATTTCAATAACATGCTTCATTATTGAATTAACTTTGTTTGTGTTTGTAATATCTTGTCCTACAAGATTCAAGTAATGTGCAGCACCAGACTTAGATAAAATGCAAAACTGTCTGTTTTTTTAAATATAATTTCCTATTGTATACAGATGCATATCTGTTGATAAAATAAACATTTTTGGCTATTATGTAAGTAATATAACTTCAGAAAATATTTAAATTAAATAATTACAATCAATTATATAGAAAATTGAAATCATTTCTAATTTAAACATTATTAGTAACACCTATGTCTTATGTTCAAAGTAAACTGCTCTACGCAGTGAAACATTGATACCTTGCAAATCGTATGAAGAATCCTTTGATTAATAATATAATAATCAATCAATAAACATTTGATGCAATTTCATGAATATAATATATTATTCTGTGGTTGTTATTATTATTATTTTTTTTTAATATCCAAATACTTCTGGTTATTTTGTTTTCTGAGTGATAACTCCCAGTGTCCAAGTCAACATTTTTGGCCATTAGATTCAGCAACTAACAGAAAAGATTGATTGGTATTACTGAAATGCTATAAATAGCATTCAATTTTTGCAAGCTGTGTTGTTCAATTTGATATCTTAAGCTACTCTTTTAAATTCTTTAAGGATAATCTTCCCCAATCCCAATCCAGAAAATTTTCTTTTACAAGGCTGTTCTCAAATCCAAAAAGGCAACTTCCTGACATAAGTTTTAATTTATTTTTGTGCGAAAATGATCAAAACTAGCTGGTGTTGTTGTTCAGAAACTATGTAATTGAGCTGTTTTTCCATTTTTTTGCTAACTCAATAGATCTTTCAAAAAATAGTCAAAGTGGGCGTTTTGAACTGAATTTCTTCGCAAAGGGAGAAAAAGCTCTCAAGAGCAGGCGAAAAACGGGTTTGTCACGTGATCGAATTTGCTGATAACTCAATAGGTAATCGATTGATCAAAAGATGGAAAAAACAGTTCAATTCCAAATCGCTTCTGTGGCCAGGCTTTCCAATTTTATACCTTTCCGTTAAAAAATGAATTTGTAAATATGTCAAAACGTTTTGCGCTTGTTGAGCAGAGCAGTTAAGAACAGCCTTAACCAAAATCTTAAAGATCATTGTATTTTGTTATTAACTGCTGTAAATAATCTGCATTTTTTAAATGAAAATATTTTATGCTAAATATTGAATAATATTTATCTATTTTATCTTTTCTAATTTCACATGTTTTAAGGAAAATCTTTAGAGTACCAGATATGTTCATCAGCACATGCTAATTTTCCTTCTACATGCATAGAAACATGACCTAGGCTCATTATGTCTCATGTTGACTGCTGAGATGAAGTGTTAAAAGTAGAAATTACTTCTATCTATAATTTAAAACAATTAAATTACAAACAAGAGAAAATATTATATTAGACTTTTTCTAAAAAAACCAAATGGTTTTTTTGACAAAAAAACCAATTGGTTTAAACCGTGGTTTAAACCATGGTTAAAACCACTTGGTTTAAACCGTGCCAACCCTGTTTCTACCTCTTCTTTAGCATCAGCTGCTAGTTTTAAACAATACTGGGCAGATTTCTTAGATGCTCCTGTATCAACAGCTGAAAGGAAGAACGATTTTTTTTCCCTGTTGATACACTATTAACAATGATAGGGCAATTATGGATCTAGCTTTCTTATTGTATTGCATAAGCATATTTTACTAATGAGCCTCCTTAACTTATCAGTGTATTATTTTTTTAACTGCCTATTACTTTTATTACTTATTAAGTTACTTTTAATTGCAAAGAAAAAATAATTATTAAAATTAAGACCATTTTTAACAGTTTTGACCATTTCTGACCACTTTTGACCAATTTTGGACGGTTAAAACCACTTTTATCCAGTGTCCTGGTCAAAATCAATTTTGACCCTGAAAAAAATAAAAAAAAATTGTGCATGCATGTGGCAGTAAGTAAAAAATACTGCATGTATGAGCACTGCATGCCCATAAAGCAAAAATTCAAAACAATATTCTTGTATTTAATAACATTTGTTAATGCTTGTCCCCAAGCAGCATTAGCGATAAATACAAAATATTATTTTGTCTTCAAAAACATTGGTAAATTAGAAAAATTTCGGTTAAAAAAAAAAAAAAAATCTATTCAATATGTCTTTTAACATTCCGATGAAGCAAGTAACTTTTTTCCCTCTCTGACAGGTAAACTTAAATTTTCCCATCCCTGACAAAAACCGCAACCAAACATTACAATAAGCATAAAAACTTAGCCAGTTAAAATAAATAAACGGAAATAAAATACATAATTAATAATTTCAGTTTTTGTTAATGTACTACTTATTTAAATTTTAGCAAATTATAATTTTACAATTTATTATGCCGAAAATTTTGGGTAACTGAAAGGAAGTTTGGTTTATATTCTCGGAGGAGGAGAGGGGGGGGGGGGGGTCACTCAAAGTGTTAAAGGTACTTAATATAATTTTATGTAGAGGGCCAGTGATGATGTCTGCGGACCAGTAAACTCTGATGTTTACTGGTCCTTGGGACCAGTGACTTTTTTTAATCATTTCTACCGCTGTGTTTGTGCATTTGGAGATTTTAAAAGGTTTTAGCTTATCTATTTTCTATTACTACTCCATTAAAAATATTCAAATATTTCAAAAAAATTGAAGAATATATAAATTTATTAAATGAAGCCGGCTCATAGAATCTTCATTAAGATTTTCACTGAAAAACTGCATAAACTTTGAAACATTATTTTCTGTTTAATGATTGATTTGATTAAGGGTGTCAATAATAATCCAGATTATAAAACATGCAAGAGGGAGTTTTGAAAAAACAAAATAATGCTAAAAGTTTATTGGTTATTTTTTTTATAAACCAAAAACATTAAAGCGTGTCTACTACTGGCACATCTACCCTACATATTATTCAATCAGGAAGAAATTAAATACATGACAAATGCTAAAGTCAAATGTTATATGGTATTAAAATATCTTACAGAAACAACATGCATACATTTATACACTTAATAATTTCCAGTACGTATGAAAACATGTGCAACAGTACAGAATCAAATCAATTTCGAAGCTTTTTATCAGCAATTTTTTTTTTGGTGCCTAGGGATGCACCGAATATTCGGCCTACATGTGAAGTGAATACCGAATATTTGGCTCATCGAATACTTTTATATTTCAAAGTTTATAGCCATTAAAATGTTAAATTTTAAAACAATTTTAGATAATATTTAAAACAGAAACTTTTATTTTAATAAAGAGCTTTTTTCAAGTAAACTTGGTACTTTTCGGTTAGCTGGCCGGCAGTATTATGTATACATAAATATGTATACATACATATTTATATACATATATACTATGTGTGTGTATATATAAAACATATGCATAGATATATAATGTATATATACATGTATGTATGTATATATATATATATATATATATAACACTGGCGCCCAGCTAACCGAAAAGTACCGTAAACTTTATGCTGAAAAAAATCTGTTTTGAGTTATTCAAGAAGAGGATAGTTATAAACCTTTTTTAATTAGTAAAATTTTAAATTTCACGGCTTCTTCTGAGAATTAAAACAGATGAATAAAATTTTCTTAAATTCTAAAAGAAACATTTTAAAATCAAAGAGAAATTGTGAAAATATTGTGCAGGATCATATATTATTTGTTGGTCAGGAAGAGACTAAAGTAAAAGTAAATAAATAATACAATGTATTCAAATTTTATATGGTAGCAACTTAACAAGAATAACTGTTCTACTCCCTTTGATTAAGCAAGGAAGTTTTTTAATGCATTCTACATCAGTGTCTGGAGTGGGAAATCCTTTTCAGAGATTGTAAACGTTGTTCTGAAAATCTTAGAAAGAAACAGATTATTTACGGGAAAATATTCAGAAACTTGCATCTGTACATAATTAATTCCTATGAAAATCCTTGTGATTGGTTAATTTTCTTAAATAATACTTAACAAACAGCAAATAAATAATGTAAAATCATTCTCTTTTATTTAAATATGATTCTGTTTCTAATTATTCTGAATATCTTTTTAAGTTGACTCAAACTTAGAAGTTCTATACGGTTTTTAATAAAATGTTTAAAAAGTTTTTTTAGCCGAATACTTCGATATTCGGCATACCGAATAGCTTGATAATCGGCCAAACCGAATATTCGGTAACATGGCCGAATACCGAATAGATACCGAATATTCGGTGCATCTCTATTTATAACATTAATATTTATTTTAATTCATTAATAAGGAAGATTAAGAACTAGAATAATTCATTATTTGGCTGAGATAAATACAAAAGAATACAGAATATTTGTGAGATTAAACTCTATGGGTACGGTTATTTTCGGAGAATAACTAAATATGAGAAAAAAATTCTCTTATTTTCATTCTATTAAACGTATTTATATAAAAATCGTAATGCACATTATTTTAAACTTCATAATATGCTATCAATATAAAAACAGAATACTGAATTTCAAATCATAAAGGGAAAATCTTGTTTGTTTCATTTACTGCTTTTAACAAATGTTGCAACTAACTTTAAGAGGGAAGGGGGCGGGGAATCTAAATAAAAATTGGATTTCATAAACGAAGTGAAAATTTAAGCGCCAAATAAACATTAAGTTGGTTACGTGGGTTTCATAGTCTAACGATTGAAATTATCATTTTTATATGAAAAATAAAGCATTATATATCAAAATTAGTAGTCAAAATAACAGAAAGAACAAATGAAGACAAAAACATTAATGTTACAATCATCAAAATGCCGAATGTGAAACATCGTGTATAGCTAACCCTAATCTTAAGACAACTTACAGAAATTGTGAAAACAATAAAAATATGGGAAAAAATTTCGACAACAACAAAATGAATGAACTTACTTTCAAAATTGTCGACGAATTCTTCCAAATTCCACTGCCGAAGTCTTTCGTTAACGTGATCGTCCATTTGCAACCTTGAGTAGAGCAGCAACAACAACAACAAAAAAACCTCTACGCTTCCGCTTCTGCGATCTCACCTTACGACGGTTTTTAAATGTTCTTCCGCGGACACAATAAAAATGTAGTTCGCCACGTTTCATGTAATAAAATATTACTGACAGGAGCGCTTCATTCGAAATCATAAGAAATAGTGATTAATGTTAATAAATTGAACTACCTTGGTGAAATTTACCCCATTTAACGAATAAAAAGTAATTTTGTTTGAAACTGAGTATGGCTGGTATTTCAAAATTGAAAGCATTGGGTTTTCATATTTGAAACAAAAAGTTTCAAAATAAAATGAAAACATCGATTTACTCAGATTTGAAAGCGTCATTTTTCTCAGTGTACATA